>PVKA01009806.1:52983-67073 GCA_004027165.1 Ctenomys sociabilis
TTTTTTTTTTTTTTTTTTTTTTTTTTTTTTTTTTTTTTTTTTTTTTTTTTTTTTTTTTTTGCTGCTTATACTGTAGTCTTTAATTGAAGTTATGGTAAAGGAAATATATCTATTTAAAACAAAACCAAATGGCTATCTCTATTTAGATTAAGAGGTAGCACCAGGTGTGGGATTCACATTTTGAGTGGCCACTTGTGGTGCGACTTCAATGATCCAGGGCTTGTCAATGATTCTGGCTGTACGGTTGCCCTTCTCTACAATCCCAATAATCCATGTTTGGTGACCTTCGCCATATTTGGGGGACTTTATCTCTGCACAGAACCGAGCTGCTTGCTCACGTGGTAAACAGATTAGCAGGCCTCCTGATGTCTCTGGGCAGGTTCCATGCATGAGGCCAAACATATTTCCACAGGCCTTGCTCACAGCAGCCATCTTTGCTAGCACAGGAAGGTTGTGAATCACAAATGATACCTCGTTCCTCTGTTGTTTGGCCAGGTTCTGTGCGTGGCCCAAAATCCTGAAACCCGTGATGTCAGTGGCCGCATGGGCGTTGAATGTGTGCATAAGTCCTGCAGCTGTTCTGTTGAGCTGTGCCATGTTCATCATGGCTTCTTGGTATGCCAACTCGACGTCTTCTTGGGTGACCACTAGTTTAATTTTATTCCATTTCTCAGGAATATCTAGCCACTGGTGTACAGCAACAGCCACTTGCGTACCAAGGGGTTTTGTTAACACAAGCACATCTCCAGGTACTGCATTATCTGGCATGATAAATTCATTGGGCTGGCAGACAGTTGTAGCGACTCCGCCTAGGACAATCCAGGGGTTTAATACTGTTTGGCCACCTGTTACAGATGTTCCTGCTTCCTCTGCCGCATCTTTAAAACCCTGTATAATTAAGGGCATCACTTTATCCCTTTCCGTGTCAGTCATTTTATTACTGACTCCAAGGAGCATCAGCATATTGTCACATTCTGTAACCCCCATTGCATACAGGTCACTGAGGACATTGGCACATGCTATCCTACCCATCATGTAAGGGTTGTCTACAATAGGATAAATGTAATCCATGGTTTGAACCAAGGAAAGACCACCGTGCCTCAAAGGAATGACGCAAGTATCCATTCCAATGCCAAGTCTTGGCATAACAGCTCCCAGAAACTGCTCATCTTCTTGGAAGTGGTTCTCTTGTAAGGATTCCAACAGTTTCTGCAGGACATCTTGAGGCACTTTGCATCCTGTGCCCTTTAGTTCAGTGAATCTGGTTAGCCGGAAGCTTTTGTCCAATTCATAACTTTCCGGGTTAAAGGTTTCTCGCGTAGACATGGTTCTGGGCCCACACTCCTCACAACTCAGCCCCTCCCCTCCCTCTCTCGCTGTCAGCTGGGTTCTCTACTTCGTGTCCACCGGCTCGCCTCGCGCCTCCCCACAGCACATTTCTGAGATCTGACTTGGATACTACCACAGAACTGTGAACATCAAAAGAAATTGTACTGTTTTTATTTTTCTTTAATTACCCTTTTTCTGATGGGGGATCTTGTTTGTTTTGATTTTGATTTTTGTGGACTTTTTTCCATTTTTAAATCAGAGTTAACTCATACATTTTAAACATACATAATGATCACATTCGTCATAGAGGACTTATATATGTACATGATAAAATTTGATTCTTTTTTCTCCATTTCCCTACCCTGTCATCAACCCCTTTTCCTTCCCTTTTATAAAATGTTTTCATTTTTTCCTTTTCTCATTTTTTTAATTTTCTTTACTTTCCTTCTACTGCTCCCTTGTTCCCTTCCCCATTTGCAACTTTTTTTTTTGCTGTTTCTGAATATTTAATAAACATTTTTCTTTAGTTTTGTTTTTTGTGGTTATTTTTGTTATGCTTTTGTTTCTTAATTTTCCTGTTTATTCCTCTTCTTTCATTATTTAAGTTTCTTACCTTTCTGTTTCCTTCTACTCATCTTCTTTTTCTCTTTCCTCAACTGTATCTAGATTTTCTGATATTCTCATGTAAGTGAACATTGTTACTTCTCTTTCTGGTTTATTCCCATGCTCCCTTGATTTCTTTTTCATTCTTTCTCTCCTATGTCTTCCCATTTCCAGAAACTTGGCTTATCATCCTTTCCCCTCCAGCCTTATTTATATTATATTTGACCTCAATCATCTCTCTATTTTGTCCTTTATCCCTCTTAAATCCCTTTCCTGCAACAGGGTAAAATCATTCCATTGGAGGAAAATCAAGTTCTGGAAACAAGTTGGATTTTGTTATATAACTATAAAATTTGCTGCTATGATTAAATTTAGATATAGGTTAATATTTACAACAGTTTGTCAGTAGCTAGGGTGTACTTGATGCTATTGTTATTACTAATTGTACTACTTTAGCCAGGAAGTCATACATATTATCATCAGTTTTTCTCCCTTGTATGATAACACTGTAATAGTATGGGATCATAATATGCATCATCATAGTCCAGTATCAAAGGTCTGAGTGCTAAGCTAAATAGATAGCCACTTCTTCTCCTTAAAAAGTTAGAAAGTAGGTTCTCAAGCTAGGCATAAACACCAAGAACCACCTTCATTTAGAAGACATCCTTAAGGAATCGACATTTCCTAGGGAAGCCTCAATACTGGTGATAAAGCTAACTACAACAATAAAAGGACAAGGAGAACCACAAAACAAAATAAAATAAAAAAATAAAAAATGTCTAAACACAGAAGTGAAATGCAGCCTCCGATGCTCAGCCAACCCAACACAAGTCCAGAACACAACAAGATACAAGAAATCAGAAGCCAAGCATTGGAACTTTCTGAAATGGTAACAGCAGAGGTTGAAAAAATGGAAGATACTATACAAAAATAAGGTACAAAATGAAATGAAAATCAAAATGAAAGTCATCACAGCAGATGCAGATAAAAAAAATATAGAAAAACTTAGGAAAATGATAGAATTCCACAAATGTCGAACGTAGGAAAGGAATGGAATCCATGAAACAAATCAAAAGATTAAAATCTCCATTAGAAGTATATACAACACATTGTAGACAGTCTAAGTGCCTGTATCACAAGCACAAGAACCCAGGTTCAATCCCAGTACTGCATGCATGCTGGGTCCAGAACCCCAATCAGGTGCCACTAACACCAGGTGTGGCCACACATTCCTGTAATGTCAGCACTGGGGAAGCTGAGATAGGAGGATCATTACAAGTTTGAGGTACATAGTGAGACTGCACCAAATAAATAAACAAACAAATAGCAGTGAGGATAGAACATCAGATATAGAAGACAGGATTGCAGCTAGTAACCATGAAAAGAAAGATCTTAAAAATAGCAAGAGACAACTTAAAAACTGAATCCAACATTTGCAAGATGAATCCAAGAACAACAAGGTAAGATTGACTGGAGTTAATTAGAAAGCTAGAGAGTACAAATACCATTAAAAAAAATCCTCTTCCAAAAATAATAGCAGAAAAAATTTTCAAACATGGATAAAAGAGTTGACGTAAAAACAAAGAAGTATACACAATTCCAAACAGGCATAACCAAAATAAATCTACTCTAAGGCACATAATAATCAAGATTCCAGAAAATTAAAATAAAAACAGAATATTGGAAGCAGTTAGAGAAAAACAAGTTACCTATAATGAAAATAGCTGCACTACAAAATTGCTATACTTCCAAAATGTAATGAAATACCAATCAAAATACCATTATCATACTTCACAGAATTAAGAGAAAACAATCCTAAAATTAATGTGGAACCAGAAGAAACCTAAAATAGTAAAAACAATTCTTAGCAACAAAGGCAAAGCAGGGAAATTATAATTTCTGACTTGAAATTATACTACAAAGCTACTGTGCTTAAAAACATCATGACACTTGCAATAAAAACATACCTGAGGATCAATGAACGAGATTAGAAAATGTTGAAACAACTTCAAACACACCCAGCCACCCTATCTTTCACAAAAAGTCAAACATGCTCACTTGAAGATAGCCTTTTTAATGAACTGTGCTAGAAAAACTGGCTTTCCACATGCTAAAGACTAAAAGTAGACACATGTCTATTACCATACACTAAGCTAAAATAAAATGCATCAAAGAACTGTTAAAACAGAAACACTAAGTTGCTGGAAAATCAGTGGGTAGAACACTTGAAGACATAGGTATAGGCAAAGATTCCATGAACAAAACCTCAACCACACAGGAAAAAATACAAAGAATCAATAACTTGGGTTCTCATCCTATTAAAAAGTGTTTGCACAGTAAATAAAATCACCAACAGATTGAAGAGAAAACTCATAAGAGTTGGAAAAAGGTTTAGTGAGTTGTCTTTCACACGAAGGATTCATATAGAGAACATATAAAGAACTGAAAAAAATCAGACCCTCAATTTAAAGACACAATCTAAAAACTAGTATCTCAAATAAATACACACTTCTCAGATGAAAAAAAAATATAAAGGACAAATAAATATATGAAAAAAATCACTGTTATTAGAAAGATATGCTAAAATAACAGTACATTCTATGTCACTCCAGAAAGCATAACTATCATCAAGAAATCAAGCAATAACAAATGCTGGAGGAGATGTGGGGAAAAAAGCAAAACCTCACCACTGTTAATAGGAATGTAAACTGGTGCAACCACTAAGGAAATCAGCATGGAGATTCCTCAGAAAATTACGATTTAGAGGTCCAATTCAACTCAGCTATTCCACTCGTGGGTATCTTCCCAGAAGAATTAAAAACACCTAACACAGTGATATATGCACCCCCATGATTATAGCAGCACAGTTTTATTAGTTAAATCTTGGAAACAACCCAAATGCCCATCAACCGAGAAACAGATTAAGATTTTTTTTTAATATAATGGTGTACTATTCTCCCATAATGAAGGATACACTTGTAACATTTCTAGGTAAATAGATGCAATTTGAAGCCATACTTTTAGTAAAATGAATCAAACTCACATGTGTAAACATACCACATGTGAGAAGCTGAGAGAATACATAAGGAACAAAATATGCAAGAGGGGTTGTTAAATAGGAAGTCAATTAGGGATTGGTTTCTATAACGTGCGTCATTGTAACCAGCTATTTAGAACAGGAACTATTACCTAACAAACTGAAGTCTACTGGCTGGGGTGGAGGGGCATATTCTGTTACAATGTTGATGCATTACCATTCCCAATTCAATGGCATCTTTTAGTCGAGAGCTATAGTGTATAATGTTCGGGGGAAAATCATTTCATAATTAATCTGTGATTAGGGTTTATCCAAGGACTAGTACCTTGCCATGTAAGCTAGCTATTTTATTTGGAAACATAACTCTATGTGATCCAGTAACAGTTGAGGGCTCAATAGTCTCATGAAGCTCTAATGCCACAAGGTAAGATTATATCAGCTGTACACATACTGGTTCATTGAGAATCTAGTATTTAAAAAATAAAGTTTCACCTGGGGCAAAGGACAAACTTATGAACCTATAAAATCTCCTCAATGTCCTCATCAACACTGTAACACTCTTAACAGAAAATGTCCTCCCCCCACCTCCCTGCAAGACACTGTACTTCAGTTTGTTAGTTGCCCAGGCTCCTTTTCAGTTGCTCCTGTCTCTTAGAAATAGCTCCTCTCTCTTCAGCATGATGTACAGTTGGCACTATAATACACATTGTATAAACCAATTCTCAATCATCAAGTCATTCTATCTCTGTTCATCATTATTGTTTACCTTGTATAAGCTCTAGACCACCAGGCAGCAGGGTCTGATGTGGGAATGACCCTGATCAGTCCCTATCAACTTAAATAAGCCTGCCTCCACATTCTGGGTACCATTTTGGTGTTTCTGCTTGTTGTCATATTTGGTGCATCAGTCAGGAAGATCAATCTTGCTGAGCTCTTTGGTCAGTGGTTGTGGCACTCACATATGGAGCAAAAACCTCTCCAGGTCCTAATAGGAAGGTGTGCCTCTAAGATTTCTCAAATCTGCTCAAATATCTGAAGGAGAATTTCTGGCTCCCTGCTTGAGTGGCCCTCATCAAACCCCAAAGGGAGAAAGAAACAATCTGTTTGCCTGCCTGCCTGTCTGTCTGATTCCAGTAAGATCCCATGGGGACTCAAGTCAGTATGTCATTCCTGCTAAGTTTCAGCATAAAAAGAGCTTGATCAACTCTTCTTAATTAAGGCCACCCTCAAAGGAAGAGAGGTGGAATGTTTAACCTCTGAGTGCCTGCTGAATGATTGTGTCAGTGAGTGGACTGGTCAGAATAAGCAGCAAGCTACTCCATCTGTGCACCGAGACTGGGAACCCTGGGCACAGTGGCTGACTGGCCTTCACCCATAGTTGAATGACAACTGATATATATCACAATGGAGGCCTCAAACCCTCTTTAGCTACATTGCCCCTAAGTTTCTATGAGGAGTGCATCCACGAAAGCATCTGATAGTCTACCTGTGAGGGGCACCCACTCTTCATTGATCATTGTTCAAAGGTACACAATATACATTGTAGGATGAGTGTAAACCAGAGTATATCTACAGTCCTTGATTGTATGTTAAAATTTTTCAAAAGAGGATTTCATGAGATTACAAAGTTTAAAGTGAAATCAAACTGTTCCTGTAATTCTCAAGGAAAAAAAAGAGACCCATTTTTTCTTGAGAATTCCAGTCAACTAAGGTGATTTTAGCTAGCCATTGCCTGCATTCAGCCATAGAATCTCACCTCACAAACCTGCTTCATGGCTATGCCTGTCCCGGCCAGATGGTATCATCTAACACCTTCCTGAGATGACTATTAATAATTCCTTCTGAGTTCCCAAACTTCGACTGAGGAACAATTGGATCATTGGCCCTGGCAAATGAGTTCTGCCTTTTCAGCCTAAATAGATGGGACAAACAGAGCTCTATCAAATGAGGCCTCCAAGAGCCTCTGGTTATTACAAAAGTTGATTTTCCTAGTAGACAATGAAACAGAATTCTCTGGCTTCAAAAGTTCCCTCTGTCAGGGCCAACCAGATAGCTCAGCGGACTAAAGCACCCACTTAGGCAGAACAGCCTGGGTTCCATCCCTGGTGTTCAGTGCCAGTCCCGCCCACAGGTTGCACTGAGACTACAATTGAGACTGGGCATGGGAGTATGCACCAGTAATCCTAAAGCTTGGGAAGCTAAAAACAGGAGACTCACTATGAGTCGTATCTATGTAGTGAGACCCTGTACTAAGTACAAAAAAAGTTTCCTCTGTCAAAAAGTTATCACTGGGGAAACTGAGCCTTTTGCTTCTCACCCTTTCTGCTAGGTACAAACTTTTAGCCTGAGAGAACCTCACAAAATAGGAAATATTGCATAAGCCTGTCCCCATACTGCTTCTGGGGATATACCTCCACTTCCAGTTAGAAATAACTATCTCCTTTGCACCAACCCAGTCAGCCTCCCCCTTAGTTCATTTAACCCTGCACTTTCCCAAAGAGGAAGATGACATATGCATCAGACTGAGACAGATAACCAAAATCCTTAAGTCCTGAAAGCTCTCCTTCCAGAGGTATAAACTAAGGACTTACCTGCAAGCCTAGACATCAACCATACCACCTCACCACAACCTCTCCCTCACTGCTGTCAGATGTCCCATCATCTATACAGCCTGCTACTGTTAGTCACCTTGGGCAAGATCTAAGTTGGGCATTATCTAAGATCACATTATCTAAGAAAAAGGCCACCAAGCCATTATACTTCAGTTTGTTAGTTGCCCACATAATAGTTTCTGTTCTAATTCCAATTGTTTCTATCTTTTAGAAATGACTGGTCAGTGTGATATATTGATGGTCACTATGTATAAACCAATCTCCAATTGACAAGCCATTCTGCCTCTATCCTTCTTGCTTGCCTATGTCATATAAACCCTAGACAATCACACATCAGGGTCTGATATTTTGGGAATGATACCAATCAGTGACTGTCAACACAAATTAATATGGCTTCAAATCCTAGGTGTTGTTTTGGTGTTTCTACTTGCCTTTGAAGTATAAGATCCTCAGTTTGAAATGACTACTACCTTCTGAGTCATTCAGAGCGATCCTCAACATGATTAAGATCCTTCTCAGCATAAGACCACCACCACCCTCTGAGTCATTGGATAATCCTCTCACCATTTTCCTCAATGTAAATGTGAACAATATATACCAAGGTTCTGATCATCTTATGGCTTTTGTTCCCCCAGAACAACTGGCCATCCCAGATCACTGCTACATTACTATTTTGTCTCTTGCTCTGTCTTTTCATTGTGCACAGAAACACCCAATAAGACTTTGGGGACTCACTGCAGGAGTCCTCAATAACTTTTGACTTTTTTTGTCCTGTTCTCAAAGCACTTTTCCCATTTCTTTATTATTTCTCTTGCCACATTCTGCTAATAAGTTATACACATGGCTGTCTCCCTAGCTAGTCTATGAACTAAGTAGATCTGGGTCAATGCCTATTTCACTTTTGTGAATTCACTATATAGAAACTGATGCACACTGTAAAAGATTTAACTATAAAAGTTACTTATGTACTGGGGACCTGTATAAATAATATGAAAATTTTGATGTCAATATATAATAAATTTTCCAGAATAATGGAAAATAATACCAGAAAGAGATATTCTAAAATGTATTCATTCTGTGTTTTTCAGAACTATGTATCTGTAGTACTTACTGTGAAATATTGAGTTTATATAATCATATATTTTTATAATGATTAAACAAGGTAAATTAAAATTATTTTTCACTTCCAAAAAATGAGAATGCAGTATGATCAATATGCAGTATTATCAATATACAAAGGCTTCTTCTTTAAAAAGATCAGCAAATAACTGCCAGCAAGGAAGTTATCTGAGGCTGCCTCCAAATTTAATATTTTAAAAAGTTGTCAAGGAGATCATTACATCACATTTGTTTATGACTATGCTGTTATAGATGTTTAATTGTCACATTTTTAAAAGGCTGTACATAGGATAAAAATACAAAGTATGTACCCTGTAATATACAAATCTGACAATATAAGTATGACAGAATCCATAAAATATGTTCTGGATGAAATTTCTTTGTTATGTTTTTAAGTTAATTTTATTACTATATATTTATACTACATAATCTTTACTTTTATTTTGTTCTTTACAAATTCACATCTTATATGAGAAAAACCATGTGATATTTAAGTTTATGTAATTTATTTCACTTAATTATGATCTCAGGTGTATCTTCTTTTCTATAAATGACCTGCTTATTTTATGTCATAATACTTTTTTGTGGCTAAATAACACATTGACATTATCCATTAATCTTATGGGAGAAGTAATAATACTGCTATCTTTAAATTAGTTAGTTAGAATACAAAATATTCTTAGCTCAAATTCTTGGCATTTTAAATCAATGCTGATTCCTTCTTCCCATGGACTTTCAGTGATGGATGACATTTAGGCACAAACTAATTCAATCCCAGACTAACACTAAGACAGCAGCACCATAATTTAAAAAAAAATAGCAAAAGGCCAAAAGGCAGTTCCAGACAATCCACAGCAGGCACACAACCACCATGTACCTCGGTCTTTTTAAAGGCTAAGAGAGTGCTAATCCATCAACTCTTCCTAGTCTCTCCAATCACTGAACCTCTCATCACTTGCCGCACCTCACACCCAGCTTTGACCTATCACTAGATAGCTATCTCTGCCTCTCCTGCCTGCTCCTACCTTGAGCAATTAGATGCCCTCCATCTGGGCACCATTATGCATTAATCTTTTGATGTATTGATGCACATATATGCTGCTGCCAAGGTTTATTTATTATAAATTGTTTGACTATTAACATAAGTTTGCATATAAGTCTGTAATATGATGTCTTTAACTCTTTTAGGAAGAAACCTAGGAAAATGAGATTTCTAGTTTTAGAATCACCATGCAGAATCCACAGCAGTTGTACTAGTAGTATAAATTCCCCAACAATGCAGAATTTTCCTTTTTTCCTCCAGCCTCACCAGCATTTGATTGCTTGATAAAGGCCATTTTTCCTGGGGTCTGATGGAACCTCAGTGGTATTTTAATTTGCTCTACTAGCTAGTGTTGTTGAGCATTTTTTCATGTATTTATTGCCCATTTATTTTGACTGGGTCTTCTACTCTGGGGTTCTAATTATTTATTTATTTACATATTCTAGTTATGAGTCTTCTGTCTGGGGAATAGATGGCAACATTTTTTCCTACTCTATATGTTGTCTTTACCCCATTGATTGTTTCTTTTGCTTTACAGAAGTTTTTTAATTTGATATCATCCCTTCTCAGTACTATTTCCTATGCACACAGGAATTGTTCATAAAACTCATGCCTATGACTTGCAAAAGTTTTATCTATTTTATCTTCTAGCAGGTCATTTCTATTTTAACATTTAGTTCTTACATCCATTTTAATTTTAGTTTAGCACATGGTGAGATGTATGGTTCAAACTCAATCTTTTGTACGTGAATAGCCATTTTTCCCAAAACCGTTTATTTATTTATTTATTTATTTATTTATTTATTTATTTATTTATTTTTTGAGACAGGGTCTCACTATGCAGTTCAGGCTGGTCTTAAACTCACTTTATAGCTCAGGCTGGTCTCGAACTCACAACAATCCTCCTGCCTCAGCCTCCCGAGTGCTGGGATTACAGGCCTGCGCCACCACGCCCGGCTCCAAAACCGTTTATTGAAGAGGCTATTGTTCACCCCAATGTATATTTTTTGGGGAAATTATTTGGTTCACAAACAAAAGCATCTAGAAAACTTTTGTTTTTCTTTGCTAACATTACAGTAGGTGATAAATACAAATATAGGTATCTTTCCCACACAAACACTACTGTGGCCATCTTTTCCAAAATCATGGAGCAAATTAAGTTCATGAATTCAGATACCAGTGTATAATATTGAGTGAAATAAGCCAGATATAAAAGCTTAAGTGTTATATAGTATCTCTCATTGAGCAAGGTAAAACATAAAGAGAATAAGAATGACTAGAAGGGGATTAGGAGATGGATCTCTTACAGTTAGAAAGTGGTCAAGGAAAAAAGTACAAGTAGTAAGGAAGAGGGGAGCAGAAATAAGTAGAATAAAGATACTTCATGTACAAGAACCTAATAACCTCAATTAATGTAAACATTATATGCCATAACTTGAGTTAAGATTAACAATATCAAAAAGATAATAAGATTAATAATATCCAAATTTCTCTCATGAGAAATGGGAATTGGAGGAGGAAGGAAGTGGGAGGATATTAAAAAAAGAAGCATGCTATGGTATATACCTGTAACCACTCTCCAAAATAATTATAAACTACATGAACTACAAACATGTACTAATAAAATAAAAATTAAATTAAAATTTAAAAGTTCTGGTACAATACAGCAAAGTGGAGCCAGGCATAGTGGTGCATGTCTGTAATCCCAGCACTCAGCAGGCTGAGGTAGGAGGATCCTTATGAGTTTGAGACTAGCCTGGGCTACAAAATGAGCTGAAGGCCAGTCTGAACTGCATAGCAAGACCCTGTTTTAAAAAGACGATAAAAAAGAAAAGTGGATGAACTATAGTTCATGACATCCAATTATAAAGTATATGAGGATCTGGAAAAATGAGCTGAAAGCTTCCAAATACAAAGAAATGATAAACAAAAGAAAATGCTAATTATCCTAATTTGATCAGTGTTCATGCACACATCAGTTGAAATACCAAGTTTAACTCCATTACAAAACTACAATACGTATTTTAAAATGTAAGCATAATATGTATATAATAGAGCATTCTATTTCACATTAATTTCTTAAATCATATTTGACTGTTGAAGCCAAAATTAAGCACCATTTCATATAATATTCAATGTATATAAATGAAACATTTAAAAATTATATTATCTTGGGTTAAGTTTGAGAGTAATAAAAGTGAATGTGGTAGTAAAGATTCTATGCTTCACTAAGACTGAAAAGTACAGGTGCTAATGATAATATACATATATATGTATATGTATGTGTGTGTATATATATTCACTAATCATTTACACTATTGTTAAGAAAACTGTAAAAGAAATATATGTAGATAGATACATAAGACTAAATTATAAAAAAAAAAGTTCACATAGCCCACAGAAACACAAGAAAAAAGCAAAGAATAAGAATTACAGGAAATAGAAACAATAAAAGGGTTAATTTAAGCCACATTATAATTTGGATTTAAAAGGGTCCCCTAATTCCCATGTGTTGGGAAGGTGATTGAATTATACCTGTTACTGACTTGCTCCTATAAAGTAGTATCCAGTCAAAAGATGATTCACTCAAATTATAACCTAAAAGGGATATCTCCATCCCCATTCCTGGATCATCCTCTCTCCCTGCTTCCTGGTCAACATGACAAGGACAACTTCCTCCACAAAAGAACCTACTACCTTGCCACTTTTTTTTTGGTGGAACCAGGGATTGAACTTAGGACCTTGCACTTGCCAGGGAATGCTTGCCAGGGAAGCGCTTATCCCACTAAACCATCTCCCAAGCCCCCCCCTTTTTTTTTTCACTTTGCCATTTCTGCCTGTGAGCATAAGAACCATGAATGAAACTTCTGAAACAATGAAGTAAAACAAACTACTCCATTAAGTTGAAGGGGTCACATAGTGCATCCCTATGAAAAGGATATTGGCTGAGACAAGCACCCAAGTATAAATAATTATGTGAACAGTAAATGGTATTGTCATACCAATTAAAAGACTAGAAGAGGGCTGGCAAGATAGCTCAGTGGTCTAAAGCGCCTCTCAGGGACCACGGTTCGAGCCCCAGCACCACATGCCATGCCAGCCCCTCCCCACAGGGCGGGATGAGCTGACCCCCCACCCCCGCAAAAAAAGAATCCGTCATGTGTAGCGAGACACTGTAATAAATAAATGAATTTAAAAAAAAAAAGACTAGAAGAGTAAAAAAGGAAAAATATTTCAAAAAAATGCTATTTATAATAAATTCCTTTCAAAGGTACTAGCAAAAATAGGACAAATAGATTTAAAGCAAAAAGTTAGATGTTTAGTATTAATTTTAAAAAACAGGAGTTTTTGATAAGATAATTTATTGGTAAGATAGAGAATTTAGAGCAAAGAAAATTATTAGAGATAAGACCACTACATAAAAAGGATCTATTCCCAGTTAAACAGTATAATCCTAAATGTATGCACAATAAAACAAAAAACTTGAAAACTAAATCAAGGTGGCCACAGAGATAGAAGTAGAAAGCCTCACTGATGCTACTCACATTATTTGATTAAAACTACAAGATGGAGGACTACTGAGATAGAACAGTTGACTAAGTGCCTACTTAGGCAAGCACACAGACCATGGTTTGACCCCAGGCACCACATGCCATGCTGACCCTAACCCCAGGCACACTGAGTCTGCCACTGAGACAGAGCATGATGGTGATGCCTGTAATCTCAGTTCTGGGGAAGCTGAAAACAGAGGGATCACTATGACTCCGATCAGTGTAGTGAGACCTTATAAATCCTATATACATTAAATAAATAGGGGATCCAGTTAAAGCAAAACTGTGAAGAATACTGACAATATTAAATACATTTTATAAGAGAAAAATGTCAAATCAATACTCTAAATTCCTACTTCAAGAAAATAGAAGAGAAAAAAGAGAACACAATAAACTCAGAGAAAAGGGGAGGAAACAAAAAATAGAAAAGGAAAAATGAAATAAAGTTTTTCAAAATAATAAAACTTAAAAATCACTATGTAAGACTGGCTATATGAACTAACAAAAAAAATTAAAGCCAGATGAAATAGGCAACCAAAACAGTCCACAATTATTAAAATATTGAATTTAGAGCCGGGTGTGGTAGCGCATGCCTATAATCCCAGCACTCGGAAGGCTGAGGCAGGAGGATTGTTGTGAGTTCGAGACCAGCCTGAGCTACAAAGTGAGCTTAAGGCCAGCCTGAGCTGCATAGTAAGACCCTGTCTCAAAAAGACAAAAAAAATAAAATAAAAAATAAAATAAAATATTGAATTTATAACATAAAATCTCTTATAAGATACTCTCCACATGTAGGT
>PVKA01009807.1:8343-66939 GCA_004027165.1 Ctenomys sociabilis
TGCGCCCTTGTCCCGGCGGAGGTGGAGGAGGAGGAAGAGGAGGAGGAGGGGGAGGGGGAGGAGGAGGAGGCGCTTGCGTGCGCGCTCAGCATAAATAAGTCCCAGGAGGCGGCCACTGGGCAGAACTGGCTGCGGACGCCGCGGGCAATGGCGGGCGAGAACCACCAGTGGCAGGGCAGCATCCTCTACAACATGCTTATGAGCGCCAAGCAACCGCACGCAGCTCCCGAGCCTTCGGAGTCGCCAAGTGCACAGTTGGGAGTTTTGTGTTGGGGCTGCTCCTGTGGGACGGAGCCCCAGGTGGGCGAGGAGGGACTGGTAGGAGGGCGAGCAGTAACGCTGTTGTACCGCTGCTGTTTTTGCGGTGAAGACCACCCACGGCAGGGCAGCATCCTCTACAACATGCTTACGAATGCAAAGCCAACGCATGCCGCTCCTGAAGAGCCCAAGGAGCGGCTCGGGGCTCCGTGCTGGGGCTGTTCCTGTGGTGCTGAGCCTCGGGTCGGTGAAGAGCGGCCGCCGACTGGTCGGGCTGTGGCACTTCTCTACCGTTGCTGCTTTTGTGGTGAAGACCATCCCCGGCAGGGCAGCATCTTATACAGCTTGCTCACGAGTGCAAAGCAAACGCAGGTGGCTCCGGAAGCGCCCAAGGCACGGTCGGGGGGCTCTTTGTGGGAGCTCTCTTACTCTGCCCAGAGGCTGAGGGGCAGAGAGGGGCTGCCGAGTGGCCAGAGCATGGCACTCTTGCATCAAAGCTACTTTTGCGGTGAAGACCACCCGCAGCGGGGTAGCATCCTCCACGGCATGGGTATGCCCAGGAATGCAAACGAAACACACGCTGTTCTAGCCGCGCAGATGGAGGCCCCCTGGTGTGGCGCACAGCGGCCGGTGGCCCTCAAGAGCCCACAGGTGGTATACGAGGCAGCCTCGGCTGGCCTGTTGAGAACATTGCGTTTCGTCAAGTATTTGCCCTGCTTCCAAGTGCTGCCTTTAGATCAGCAGCTGGTGCTGGTGCGCAGCGGCTGGGCGCCTCTGCTTATGCTGGAACTCGCCCAGGACCGCTTGCACTTTGACACCGTGGAGACCTCAGAGCCCAGCTTGCTGCAGAGGATCCTCACCACCAGGCGGCAGGAGAACGAGGGTCACCAACCGCAGCCCCTGTCAAACTTGCAGCCGCAATTGGAGTCGCCGCCAGGGGCCGGGCAGTTTCCCTCCGCCGCTGCGGTCCAAGCCATCAAGAGTTTCCTTGCTAAGTGCTGGAGTCTGGAAATCAGTACCATGGAGTACGCCTACCTCAAGGGGACCGTGCTCTTTAACCCAGGTAAGAGCGCCGGCCTTGGGCGCCGGCAGCAAACTGTTAGGCACTGCTTACCGCTAGGTGCAGGCACTGAGTTTTCAGCTGTGGTAGGGGGTGTCGGAGCGCAAGCGAAGAATCACGTCTAACTTGGCAGAGTTGGAGGAGCAGGCTTCAGAAACGACTCCCAATAGGTAGGTAAGTTGCTGCCAGAATCTCATGCGAACAGCAGGGGGTGTTTCTTGAGGTTTGTACTTGGCTTTCTACATAGTTTTGTTACTACAGAAAAGTTTATGCCTTCACAAGGCATAGCTGCTTTGTTCTCTGTAAAACAGATTTTGCTCATTGCAAACCTGTAACGTTTTCTGAAACCTTGGTTGTAAACTTAGTAGAATCTTTTGGTTAGCAGAATTTATTAAGACTGGGAAGAAAGGAAACATGTGGAGGACCCTACAGACTCTACTTTAAGATTCCTGTACAGGACCATGGGCTAAGTATTTCACAGATCTGCCTCAGAAAGGTCGCTTGTATAGCCCCGAGCATCTGGATTCTGCTTTGCTTCATATCTCTGTGAATATCAAGTTGGCAAGGGGGCAGGAAAGAGATACAGTAGGGCAGAGCCCAGGGACACTGTGATTTTAGTGCTCTGACAGACTTCAGAGACCTCCTGATCAACGTTGCTGCTTGTGCTCTCCCTCCACCACATTATACAAAGCATCCAAGTCCCTAGTGAATTACCTCCGAAGTAATAGGCTGGTGTGTTTGGGCACCTAGGTGTCCTCTCTTCTGAGCTCAAACGGGTGTCAAGTATACAACAGTTTCAGGTTTCGTGTTGTGTGCTAGACGATCCCCGACCGAATACAACCAAATCACTGAGGGGAGGGGGTTGTGACAACTTGTCTGCGTCTACCAGGAAAATCATCATCTTCAAGCAGCGCCAAGTTGCCTCTGTAGGAAGTTTCCAGGCAATTTAAGTTGGAATAATATTTTTTCATTTATATATTGTGACAGGGTCTTACTAAGTTGCTCAGAATCATAATGATCCTCCTGTTTTCAGCCTCTCCAGAGCTGGGATTACAGGTGTGCACCACCATGCCCAGACCAAGTTAGGAAAAATTTTTATAGTGCTCCTACATCTTATCCCCTAGAGCAGTATTTAGTGGAATAATACACTCAGACTTTATATGTCAAGCCCTAGAGACCTCATCTCATTCCAGTGACTACTGGAAATCCCTCTTGTTTATACTATTGTTTTCCCAGTTTACCTAAGCAAAAGTGTGGTTATCTGTGTTGGGGGGGGTAGGGAAGTTAAGTGTCTTTTGAGGCTCCTCCCCTAGAGATTCTGATGCACTAGCCTAAACCCAGCCTCTTTTATCTGCTTCCTAGTAAGTGCCCAGGTGAGTGTTGAGATTATTTGAAAGACAGTTTAGGGGGTCAGGGAGATGGCTCAGTGGAATAAGCACTTTCTGGCAAGCACAAGGGCCTGAGTTCAATCCTCAGTTCCACCAAAAAAGAAAAAAAAAGAAAAAAAAGAAAGAAAGAAAGTTTAGGTTCCTTGCTTCTTTTGGGAACTAGAGGGAAGACTGGGACCCAGCTTCACAAGTTCACATTTCAAGTCTCCCTCTTTCTTTGATCCTGTTCTACATACTTTTGACACACACACACACACACACACACACACACCCTTCTCCTTTATTCTTAAATGCTTCTCTAAATCTTCTCAATGTGAGTTTAACTCAAATACACCTACATTTTGGGGAAAGGTAACGCCTACTAAGTGTATCAACTTTCCTCACTATTTTATATTTTCTCATCTGTTAACAGAATTTATATATAGTGAAATGATAGGTGGGTTTAAATACACACATAAGTGTATATAAACATATGGGGTGTGGAGTGAAAATAGCAAAAAGTAATGTGGAGTCACAGAATGAAGTTTTCAGGAGCCATGGATGTAGGCCTAGTGGTGCTTTCTCAGTGACATTGATGTATAATAAAACAAGATGTCAAACTGGGTGTTGAGCTACAGGTCACAGGGGATGATAATGTGTGGACTGAGTTATTCAGAATTGGAACATGGGTTCAACGTGTGGCTTTACTTTGTTCTTGCTTATTTTATTAAATTTGTGATTTGCCTGTAATAGAAATACTTCATGTCTGTCAGTATTGTGATTTTTAAACACTGTTTCTGTTCCCTGTGATGAGTTCCACAATACAATAAAAATCATTCACTGTTGAATTTTGTAGTAAACATTTGCACTTATCAATGAGAAGATAGATTTCAACAGAGTAGGAAACTATTAATTACTTGAGGATAAAGTACTTTGTAAGAATATTGTTATCATACATCATTTTTATCAATACAAATTATTTTAAAGCAGCCTTCTCTTAACCACCTTCCTTATACAATTTGCAAGTACTTAATCTTTCCTATGTTGTATTTCATTCATTTTTACTTAAATGCCACACTACACCACAATAATGTCATGTATTTTCTGTTAAAAAATTAGATTTGATGGTGTTTTCATGTTTATATTTTTACCTTTTAAGCTTTTACATTTTTTTGTGCAGAGTCTCACCACACAGTTCAGACTCATAATGATCCTCCTGTTTTCAGCCTCTGCAGTGCTGGGATTACAGACTTGGGCCACCACACCCAGTCTCAGTGGACAGCTGGTGTGCTCAGGGGTGAGGCCTGCACTGCATTTGGTACCAGGAATTTAACCCCAGTACCTGTTCGTGCCTAAGCACGCACTTAGTCTGCTGAGCCATCTCACTGGCCCTTATAGTTTTACCTTGTAATAACTGTAAGAATAAAACCTTTTATTTTAATGTATTTTGGAGACCCCTTTGGGACTTTCATTAAAATCACAGAAGTTAAAGTTCCCCAATCCAGAAGTCATAGTGGGTTATCTGATCAGCACTGGTTTTCAAATTATTATGGGCTTCTAGCATAATTTGCCTTCGCACATATAACTAAAATGAAACATGTGTGTCATAGTTTGTGGTGCTGACATTTCCAACCGTTGCCTGGAGGGTCTGTATAATGATGGGAGATTTCATGAAAGAATGGCAAAATATTTATCACCTGGCAAAACTGTTTCTTATAGGAAAAAGGTAAAGGTCTCATCTCTTGAAATAGTATTTTTTTTTTGTATTTGCACAAAAAACCCATAGAAGCAGAGATCAAACTATATTCTGCTGCTAGGTTAAGTGTGCTTTGTTGGCTCACAGCCAGTGTTTCTATGTGTATAACAAAACCAGTGAATGTTAGTTTTTTTTGCTAGCTCAGGCTGTGTTGAGGGCTGGTTTCATGTGGCTTGTGAAGCTGGGGATTGAACCACAGTCCCCTGTGCCTGTCTGAGTTTTCCCAAGCAGGCACTTTAAACAACTGAGCTAACCTGGGAGCCCCACCAATGAATATCTAACAAAAATAATTACATAATGTCTCACTTTTAGAAGTACTGTTTCTGAAAACTTACAACTGCTTTGGCATTTTATTCTTGCTCTAGAAAACCTTTCAGCTAGGATACTTGGACACTTACTTCATGGGGAAATGATGGGAATGGATGTGTTCTAAAAGCTAACAGAAATCTCTGTGGTGAGCTACTTATAACAAAGAGATTTTTTTTCCTTTCAGAACTTCCGGGCCTGCAGTGCGTGAAATACATTCAAGGGCTTCAGTGGGGAACTCAGCAGATCCTCAATGAACACATCAGGATGACACACAGTGGGTACCAGACCAGATTTGCCGAACTGAATAGCGCCCTCTTCCTGCTGAGATTCATCAATGCCAATGTCATTGCTGAACTGTTCTTCAGGCCCATCATTGGCACAGTTAGCATGGATGATATGATGCTGGAAATGCTCTGTGCGAAGCTATGAAAGCATGTGGGCTCTTCAAGTGCAGTTTACTGCTTCTGGCAGAAGAGTGTCAAATGCTGTGAAAATAAACTTCTTTGTTATTTTTACATGCAGAGTATTTTGTATTCAATTAAATAAATACTTTAGCTGCAGACAATTCAAAAATCTTCTGTTCATACTGTTTCATTGTGAAGAAAATCATTTGCCAACAGGGAATGTACCCCAGAATATCCTTATAGAAATAGGAAGGTATTTTGCTACAGCAGGCTACTAAGTTATTTTCCTGAATGTAGTTCCTCTCTCTATTGAATCTGTTCAAAAAGTGTTAATCATTAAAATTACTGAAAAAAAATCACCAGTGTTTTAATAAGGCTTCCAAACTGATATAAATCTACCCAGCAGAAGTGAAAAATATATTACACAGTTACAGATTTAGAGAAAAGTTCCACAAGGCACGTACATTCTATAAGGAAGAGTTACAGGTTCCAAAACCTCAACATTATAAAACCCTGTACTTCAATTTTTCAGATATAGTTGAACCATCACCTTGCACAAGCATAGTATGAAATTACTGTAGGCTACTGCTGCTCCCCCACCTCCTTACTGATGTCATGGCATCCACACCAAGCCATACCCCAGCCCTTTTTTTATTTTCATTTTGAGAAAGGTCTTTGCTAAATTGCTAAGTTGCCTAGGCTGGGCTTGAACTTGCAATTCTTCTGCCTCAGCCTCCCAGAGTGCTAGGGCTATAGGTGTGTGCTCCGAAAGCCAGCTCTGGCTGCCTCTTTTAAAAATAATCCATAACTAGTTTTCGCTCGAACCTGTATGGAGTTTTGAGCTAAATACATCCATTTACTTATAGATAATCATCACCTGCTAGTAACTAGGAAGTGTAGTTCGGTAAGAAAACCCACTGCAAGGAGTCTGAAACTTTCTTTTGTACAGACACCTTTGGCAGTCTGGTGAATCCTATGGGAACATCTCAGCTTCAGGCTCTCAGAGTGATGTAGCAAATAAAGAACTTAGGGCCATGTTAAATCAAAACATGAAATGAATTACTTTAAAGGAACTTATTAAAACATTAAATATTTTACAGGTGGTATCATAATATGTGCTTCTTTATTATCATAAAATATTGAGTAAGATATTACCTGGTGGAAGATTTACTATTTACCTTAATTTTGAGGCAATGATCAATGTAGCAATTGCAAGATATCTGCAACATCTACAGTGTGCTGAGAAAATATCTGATATTTACAGTCGTGAATGTGTTAGAGGACCCCACATAGACACCTCATTTGGAAGAGTGGATTTCAGCACTCCTTGTACAGTGGTGTTCAAAAATAAGAATGAGTACACTGACAGAGTGAGGGCATAAGCTGCATCATACAGGGAGGGGACACATGCAGAGTCTGCAGTGATCTATGCGCTAACCCTCTGATATTCTTTCCCCCCATCTGAAGGGTCATGCAGGGTACACTTTTCCCCAACGAAGAAGACTCAGCAATGTATCCTGTCCGTGATACTCTCTGTGTGTGTCTGCCCAGATGAATCCTTCGAGATTCAGAATCTACTGTTTGCACCGAGGCTGGTCACGTTTTCCCAACTAGTACCTGGAATGTATCAAAATTCCAAATACACGGAAAACATACGCTCAGCCTGAATCATGTTGTTTGTGCAAACAATCTAGGCTAGGGGAGCTAAGACAAGATGAGAACTGCTTCCAAATCCTGGTTCTTAAACACTGGCAAAAAGTCAACCTTGTAACAGACTATTTTAAGGGCAATATACTCCTACCTGCTTGTTAATTCTTTTCTGCAAAATCTACACTTCAGGCCCTTGGCCAATGTGACTCTACAGGATTATCAGCAGGGCTCACACAAGAAGGTAAGTCCAATCAGTATTGAGCTAACTTGCTATTTAGAGGTCCTGAAACAAATCCCATTAGAAATAAAGATCTACCTTAAGCAGCCTAATGGCTGCTTTCCTCTGTTATGAATCTCCCCCCCCAACTGTGTCCCAGCAGAGCTCTGCCTAGTAAGTTAAAGATGACCTGAACATTTTCCAGGACTGAAGCAGAGCTGTGGTAGCCAAGGCACATTCATGAAAAGTACAATCCCTGTGGAATCCTTGTGGCTGCCTGGAGACCAAGAGCTGAAAATGTTGGGACACTCTTAGCAGGTCTGCTGTTGACCAGGTGGCCTATGCTGTGGCTTCCCCAGATGATGACTCTCATCCTATGGTTCTAAGTCCAGTGCAACTTAGCTCAACTGATGGCTCCAGAGGAGCCACCTGAGGCTGCAAGCCTCTCAGTGAATGACTAGTTTATCTATATAACCAGTAAGGATGGCATCTGGAGATGTATTGAGAAACCTTACAAGAGAGAGTTGGTTATGTCACAGTTGTGCCATCATGTGTCATTGAAGTTCAGCTATGTATCTAAACCTAAAAGCACTCACAACAGTAGGACAATCAGAGCTTTTCCTCTGAAAGTGTGTGTGTGTGGGAAGCTTCCTAAAGTGACTTTAAAAGCCATCACTGCCCTCTTTCTTCCCCGAAGCCTCTCTCTGTGTCATTGGTTCTTTTTCTTGATTGTTACAAAAATCAAGATTCTTGATTCCCATTCAGTAATCTTAATCTTCTGTTTTTCCCTAATAATTTTCTTTTATTCACCCAGACATTTCATCTGGAGGAACTGTTTGCAAAAGAGACAATGCATTTTTCATTGAATAATATTTGAATATACTTAAGAAGTAAGACATGTCAAAGCACAAAAATTGTCAGGTGAATTTCTGATCAGTTGAGTCTTTTCAGAATGGATTTACACATCTTCTCTTCACACCTTTTGGCCTGATCATTTATCCAGTGAACAATTTAAGCAAGCTTTCTTCCTTTCTGTAGACAACTGCATTGTGTAATCCAGCTGCTTTGCTAAGGTGTCTGCAGTAGGAGAAATGCTCAGTCTGTTATTGCAAACTGTAATGAATCTGGAAAGTGGAGCAGGAGTTGACAGGAGTGAGATCCTGACCTTGCATCAAGGGTGAGAAGAGGGGGTCACACTCCCTGTGCTCTGCTCTGCTCTCAGCTGCAGGTCTCACCAGAATCTTGAGTTAGAAATGCAATCAGCTTTTATATCAGAAATAGAGAAATGATCAGCAGCTCATTTCAAAATCATTCCATTAGAAAACAAGTCATCAGGGCACCTACAAGTGAACCAAATGGTCCATCTCATGTCCATCAAGTTTTATAGCTTAAAGACAGATGTGTCTTTGGTTTCCAACAGCCCCAATATGGAACTCTGTTTATTGACTCTGGATTTGCTTTAAGTTTAAGTGAAGCATTATTGGGTGTTGAAAGCGAACCAGTTCTTACCACACAGTATGAAGTTTCAGGTTAGGGTCCAAGAAATCAGGATTCATGAATTCAGTGTTCAGAACAACACATAAGGTTTTTCTTTAGCAACAGCAGAGCTGAGGTTCTCTGTAGGAACAGACACCACCCATGTTCCAAGTTCAAGCAACAAGCAAGGTTTTCATAAGCACTGCTTATCTTGTTGGGCCACATTGCCCATGTAATAATTGGCACAGCTTATCAGAAAATCATTAGCCTCTAAGGTCAAAAATCTGATTTTACAAAAACTCATTAGGAAAAACAAAACAAAAACAAAGGAAACCCCAAGCTCCCCTTTTTCAAACTTCAAAGGTATTTCTCCTGGAGGTTGGCTCCCTTTTCTCAGAGGATCCAGCAAACAAAATTATAGGGAAACAAGCACCAGTTACAGAGCTTTGTTTCTGAAATGAAGTTTCACTTCCAATCTGTCCACCTGTGGAAAAAAGCAAGGGAACTGTGTCCCAGGAACTCATGTTTTTCTTTGCAGCTTTTCCTGATTGAGATGACCCATGTGTCATTTTAAAAGCTATACGCAGAAATATTTTGCATCAAATGTTGTCATTCATCCAGATGCACTGACCATAAATGCAAAGCTGCACTTTAGGATTTCCTTTCTTTTCTCACTTCAAGTTTACTCAAATACTTAGTGCTACATTTGTCACTTAGGAGGTTCCCATCACAGCTGCCAGAACCCAGCTGGGATGCAAGGATGGGGAGGGGGGGAAGCTGCAGTAGCAGCTAGGCTGAAAAGATGATGAGAGTGTTTTTTTTTCTATTTTCTTTTTTCCTTTGTGTTGTCTAATGCTTTGTTCCGGATCTGGAAACAAATTTAAACCTTGTTTTCCTTCTTATGTGGAGAAAAAGAGCAACTGAAGTCTATGTTTTGTGGTATTTGCCTCATCCAACACCTAATGTGCAGAATATTTGTGTCCTTTGTCTCGTGGGGCTGAAGACAGAGAGACAAGGAGGAAGCTAGGTAGAAGGAGAGGGAGAAAAAGAGGGAGTATGGAAGAATGGATCTTCAGCTGGACTGTGCTACTTCTCCTCCACTTTAGCAGAATCAACCAACTCCACATGACCAAAACCATCTAGGGCAATCCAGAAAGCCAACTCTTCTGGGTTGGTTCTTATAATCTTCATATTCCGCAGGTACCTCTGACCACAACCCAAAATTCAGCTGCTGTTTCTTTTATATCTTCAACTACATAGCAGCCTGCATACCAAGGTTTCATCATCTCCTGCCTCTTTGCTTTTCCCCCTCAAATACTGTAACTAGATTTTAGTGAGTTGGAGTCATTCCAGCAAACCCTGCTGCTGATACCATTGTGACAGTTATTCCACAAATCACCCTCACATTCAGATATCTGCTTATAAGTCTCACAGCATTTCCCATAGGGTCATACTCATAGCTAATGTTTATTATAGAAATGTAGCAAAAATACACTGCTGGATCACACATGATGCATACTTCTCCAAGCAATGAAAATTCAGCAACATATGTGTACTGCTTGGGGAAACCTTTTGAGAGTCTGTATTTAGGGATTTTTATTGAAGCTGGTCACATAGACATCTTCTGCATAGCATGAATCAAAAATCCATATGAATTAAAAGAAAGCAGGTGTTCAGTGTGAATCACTTTGTATGCCCAGTTTAGGCTCAGTGAGTCCTTCCCATGAATTAGGGAAGGGTGAGAACATTCATAAATTAGAAATTTCTGAACGCCAGCCAAATGCTGACCAAGCCAATAGGCCATTTGAGGAAAGCAGGCTCAAACCTGCTATGTTAGTTCTTTTCTATATAGGCAGTGCTAGTACCACCATGGTTTATTACCTACATTCATAATTGAAGGAGATGCTACATTTCAGATAAAGGCTAATGAATATAAGTATATAACTATTTTTCCCCAGGCCTGTGACTGGAGAAACAGGCTGAAGGATGTGATGATAAGATAGAGGAGCCAGGGCCAGAAGCTGCTCAGAGATGATAGCAGATTGGCTCTCAGGGCCAGGCAGAGAGAGTAGCTACTGATTCAAAGATCACCAAATGAAAACAAGCAGTGATCGAAGCCTAGCCTTCTCTGTCTACCCACAGGCCCCCAAAGGGAGGGGATTTGCATGGGGTACCTCACTTAGGTCATTCAGCAGCAGCAGCAGGTTTTAGAAGAGATTGCTGGGTCCTCAGGTTTGCTTTCTTCTTCCTGCAGCTCTGCCAAGGTCAGCTCATTGCTGGCAAATGTCCAGAGACCATCTGGCTTCCTTTCTGTGGGCCTGCAGCATCTCCTCTGTCAGTCATGAGAAAGACTCTTTAATGTTGAGGTTGGTGCAAGCATTTGTTTCATAGAAGCCCATGCCATGATCCTTAGCCAGATGCTGCCCTTGCTGTCTCTGCACCTGCCATTTCTGCTCTTCATCAGCTTTATTCCCTGGAAGAATGTTCTGGACACCTTAACTGCTTCACGTCATTATGTGTTGGGAAGAGCACTTGCTGCTGATGTCATAGACTAAACATATTCCCTTGGGCATTCTGACAGAGATAAAAAGTCACTTACATTCTCTACTTCCCCTGTAGCATAATCACAAGTTCTCTCCACCTGGGCTCCTGAATTTTAAGATGGGTACCAAGGCCTGTGGGTACCAGAAGGGCAAGGAAAGCCCTGGGGCTGGTGACACTGTAAACCCAACCACATACTACAGAAAGAGGAGGGTTTAGAAATGACAAATTATTGCCTAGATGTCAATCAGAGCAAGGGAAAACATTTCATTAAACAGAAGAGATGTGGTAGGAGCAAGGTCTCCTGGTCCCCTCTTCCTTGCTTGTGTAAAAATTTTTTCCCAGACTCCCTGGCAGAGGTGTGAGGTGACAACCATGTCACTCTTTTACTAAAACCAGCCTTCAGCAATCACGGTTTTCCTGAGCCCTAGTATCTGTGTGAGAAATACCAAGACTCATGTTGTCTTCTTTAGCCTTCAAGACAAAGTGCTTAGCTTGCCCTTCTGCTCCTTTTTAAGTTTATAGTACTACCTGTGGTTGCCAGAACAGGAGGATAGACTCCTGCCTTCTGAGTTTTGTGTTCAGGAAGTTTCTTTCTCTCCAGCAGCCCCAGAGAAACTTAAGGAAGTCTCTTGATGAGTTTTTTTTTTTTTTTCTTGGAACCTAGGATTGAACTCAGGCCCTTGCACTTGCGAGGGAAGCAAGATGGCCCATAAACAATGATTTCTAATGACAAGTTGTTTTGTTTGTTTGTTTTTGTGGTGCTGAGGATTGAATTCAGGACCCTGCGCTTGTCAGGCAAGTGCTTATTCTCCTGAGATATCTCCCTGGCATGGAGTCTCTCGAAAGGCTCACAGTTACAAGTCATGTTTGGGTTTCTTCTTACTTTCTCACCATGGTGAGAAAAGCCCAGGCAAGAGGATTGTTCCTTGGTGCCATTGCATATCTTGGGTTAGAGCTAAAGCAAAGATGGGGCCACTAAGAATCCCTCAACAAAGACCCACATCAGAAAGGAGTTAATATAAAAACAGTGAACATTTATTTCTGGTTCTTAATCAAACCAGGAGAGAGCCAACAGTAGAGGGTGACTCAGGGCTTAGGTTGGTGGACAGGTGAGCATGGTGGAAGAAAAAATAACCTGGAATAGAAATAAATCTTTGGCAGATGAGAAACACAAAACTGATGCATTAAGATAAAGCCATGGATGGCTGTGGCTGTTTCTTTGAGTTCTGATGTGTGCAACCTTGTGCTGGAGGTGAGCAGGGTGGCAGTGGCAATGTTCAGGCTGCCCTCAACTTGGAACTTGAGAAAGAAGTTCAATTTGGCACTGACTCCTACCTGTCTACTGGCGTCCTTGCTTTTCTTGGAGATTAGGCTGAGAACCCATGACTTTATCTCCTAGCCACCTCAGGAAAGAAAGTCTCTATTATTATGGTACCCTAAGGGTCTAGAAGGGAAAACATGGAGCAATGAGCCCTCTCCATGAGGGCCACAGCTGGCAACAGGTGTGGGAGCAAGAAGAGGGTTAGGATTTTTGGCTTGCAGCTGTGCTCCTCAGGAACCAGAGTTAGCCTCTTACACCTGTACTCCAGTCCAAAGAGTGGCCTGGACTGTCATTAAGCCTAGACTAATAAGCAGACTTTGCTGGCCTGTTGTCTTGTCACCATTTCATGAGTCTTGAGACTAAGCCCAGCCCTAGATACCAGCTGCTGCAGAGCCCCACCTTCTTCTTGTGACAGGTGAACTTATTGTGCTGTGTCACTGCTCTGTTATGTGAATAGTGGGCAGGGTTCTTCTGTTTTAAACACAGATGCTACAAAATAAATACTTCAAACTAAAAAAAATCAGGTCTATTTCACGATTTTGGCATTATGAATGCAAATCTCTTTTGCTATCTCCTTCCTTTGTGTGTCAGAGAACACTTGTGCTAGAATCATATTTTACCACCAGGTTACTATTGTGCATTCATTTATGTTAGTTTTTTAAAATATTTAACCTGAGGTCAGTGTGTAAGTCTAATTCAAATAAAGGTCTTCAAACTAAAGCCATTTAAAAGTTAGGCTTTATCACACCAGTTAATAAATTATGTCATTTAGTGGCCTCAGTTATATCTGAGAACCAGGAAGGTATTTATTCATTTAGTTTATACATTTACAGATCAATAAAGCTAAATTAGACTTTAAACTAAGGCTAGTCAAGAGATTCTGTATAAGTGGTGTCAAATAACCCTAAAGCTGATGGTTTAAGGTCGAAAATTTTCTCATCAAACCACATGGCCAACTTTAAAACAGAAGAGGAAAAGATCTAGAAGAAATAGGAACATGTGAAGTGAGCAGAGACAGATGTAATGTGCCTTACGGAAAACAAAACAAAAACTGAATTAAAGTAAGAAGGGAACAAATAAAGAAATGAGAGGACAAGAGGAGCAGAACAGCTGGGGCACTGTTGTGCATTTCTGTGATACCAGTGCTGAGAGGCTGAGGACAGAGGAGAGCAAATTCAAGCCAAGCCTGGGGAACATAGTGGATTAGTCAGGCCCTGTCTTAAAACAAAAAAAAAAAAAATAAAGGATGTGGGCTACAGTTCAGCTCAAAGCCCCCCCATGCTGCCACTCCCCTAAAAAAGCAAGTAAAAGAAAACCACTGTGTTGTAATATAATACAAACTCAAATTTATCTAGTCTATTTTGCTGTATTTTTGTATCATTTCTACTACTTGAATACAGCAGAACTATAGATAGTGTTTCAAGTAAAAAATATCTAACGTTAATTGCATTAAGCACTGTTTTAGAGCTTTTCATGGAACAACACTTTCAGTCTTCACAACTGACCTACAACTGCCAGACAAGAAAATTAAGGCTCAGCAACTGTGTATTTCCCCAATACTCCATCAAGAACATGAGCCACATCTAGCATTTCAAAGCAGTAGTCTTGTAACATAATCATCTCTGAGTTCCTGTCATACCACAGTGTCTTCCAATTGAGCTGTAGAAGCTAAAAGGAGAAACTGTATTTGTGACAGTTTGGAGTATTTAGCTCACAGCTCTTTTTTGAATAAAGGTACCTAAAACTACTTTCAGTTTTTGAATAGGGGTAAATCTGATGTTGCTGTTGCAAATTAAAAATGAACATATTGTTCCAACCAGAAACTGTAACACAGGATTTCCGAGATAGTTTTATATTTGTACACATGTAGATATGAAAAATCTTATGAAGATATCAAATATAAAAAGTCTTTAATTATGTTTTACAAGTCATGTCCATTGAAAAGAAGAACATCAAAGTGAAATAAGGCCCCATTTGAAAACATGATTGTAGAAAATAATTTTGCATCTTCGAAAGCCAAATATTTTTGTTGCATTCAGGTCTAGCTTTTACCCTTAGTAATTTTGTCACAATACTTGTTTAGCTAAGGACTTTGAAGCCATTTCATGCTTCAGTGCACACAGGTAATTAATGCTTGGAGTCTGACATTTAAAAACACAGACAATTTACTAATATTAATGTAATTACAGTGCTGTAAGGAGTTCTTTCTTACACCCGTAGAATAATTGTAATGGGCTCTGACACTATTATTATCATTGCTGTTTAAATTATAAACAAAGGAATTGACAAGGTGGAAAATGTATCCTAATTCAAATTAGGCATAGAATGTAGAATATTAAAATACAAGGAACCTTGCTTCTTTTCTTTTGCAATACAAAATGGAAATGGTTACTTTCAATTAACCTGAAGCCCACTCACACATATATCTGGTTACATAATATAAATTCTTTATTAGGAAGCCACTATAGGACACAATGCTTAACCATTGTGAATGACAAAGGCCTTCCAGTCTATTGGGTGAGTGATTGAATCTGTGGTTGTATAACTGACAGGAAGGTGAACGTTCTCATGGGCCTCACGAAAAGGAGCACAGTCAAACAAAATCTAGTTGCAGAGAGTTTCATTGTCTCACTTGTAGAATTGTTAACACAGTATTATAGGGGTCTCAATGCATTAAGGTGCTGACTGATTCACTTCAGAGCCTGCAAATGAGTCACCTATGAATTGCATCCCTTTCAGGTAATAGGGAAGACATGTTTTTTCCACTCATCATACACCAAAACTTTTATTGTCTTGTATGTAATTGAATTTACTCATTTGAGTAATCATGGTTTCCAAGATGATGAGAGTTGATTGCTTTGGACTGAGAGAATGAAAGATTGTATATAACTATGTTGACCATTGTGTTAAACAACCCTGGATACTAGTTAGGTAGGTAAGATATGTGAGGGTACCAGTTATTTATTTTTCAACTATCAGCCTCATAGCTGCCTTTATTTACCTTTCTTTGTGGTACAGGAATCACTCTGTATGCATTTTCTTTTGCCAGTTGGCATAATGTTGGCTTCAACCAGAGAAAGACCTGAATAGACAGCACATATCAAGCATATCTGGAAGGTATGAGTTCTTCTTTCTTATCAACCTGCATGGGAACCTAGTCTGGGCTCTTCTTACTGGTCTGCCAGCTAAGATCTGTGACATCTTGTGTCTTTGCTCCTGGAAGTAGACTGTTTCAGCCTTTAGAAAAATTGATTTAAGTTTATTGGTACAATTTAAGTACATATGATGATCATATTTATCATAGGGAATTTGGATCTATACACAACATACCTTGATTTGTCTTTTTTCCCCTCCCATTCCTTTCCCCTTCCTTCAACTCCTCTTCCTTTCCTTATTTACAGGGCTTTGTTTCAATTTTATCCAAAATGTTTCTGCTTTCTTTAAAGACATCTGAATCTCAGTCTAGTGAAGCACTTAAGTTACTGGTCAACTCTCATTAGCTTATTGTCGCTATTTGTTTAGAACTTGTATCCCTAGACTCCTTAGATTCTTCTTTTACTCCATTAAGTGTTTAAGTATCTTTTATTTGTTATTAATTCTTTATGTTAACTTTCTGTATTCAAAATACTTATGTAATTTCTGTTTCTTCATAAAATCCTGATTCATACACTGAATGACCACGGTACAGAGAATTTTATTCTAGATTAGATGCAGCAAAATTTCTCATGGAAAAAGTTAATTAAGAACCATAAAATAGAAATTTAAGAATGATCTAAAATATGCCAGATTGTATTTCTGTATGTATGAATGTAAGTTCACTTTAAAATTATTTACATCTTTTTCATGCAGGATGGGGGTAAAATGACAGAGGGTGGGGAAAGGAGGGAATGGGACATAAAAATAATTGAGATGTGTTTTGTACGTGTACCAACTTCCTCTGAGGAATATACTTATAATATATTACAAACATGTACTAATAAAATAAGAATTACAAACTAAAATGGTTTAATATCTATATGTTTAATGACTAGCAAAAGTGATTCTTTGAAGAAGAAATGTGAAAACAAAGGCCAAGAATTTTTGCCTTAGATATCTGACACAATTCTGTTTAACAGTTGAAGAAAATTCAATCAGCAAGGACATATAAACAGGTGTATAGAAAACCGTGTAGCTGGGGCCTTTTGCTTAGTCATCGCTTAATTCACATGCCAATAAAATGCCAGAGATTTGCGGTGTATGGATTGGACCTTCTCTGTAAAGAAGTAGGGACTTGTAGGTCAATAACCATTTTGATTACAGTATGCAATTACATTCCCTTTGCCTGAATTCCTCTGAGTTATGTACAAAGCTTGCTGTGCTGAAGTCACTGTGTATTTGTTTTTCTAATCCGGTTTCATTATATGCTGATGGAAAGTTAAATTGTGAAAAACTTTAGTTTTTAATTATGTGAAGATGTTGATGTCAGCAAAAGGTAAAGTTACAAAGTAGTTGGTTCTAGAAAACTTGAATCTGGCTCCACAGAAAAGCACTCCTGTAATTCTTTTTTTTTTTTTTTGACTTAGGATGGAAGTTAATTACATAAGGAGGCAAGTAGAGCAGCCTTACTCAAGGCAGCCTCATCTACTGCTGGTTAATACAAAGGCCTTTCCACCCCTCCCTATATTATGCAGTTCTGGAAACTGAACCCAGGGTTTCTCACATGCTAGGCAAGCACTGTGCTATTACGTGTATTCCTGGCTACTTTTATATACTTTAAAAAAATTTGAGACATTCTGTACCATTCACTATGCAATTACTTCTTGTTTAACAATCTACAAGTTTAAAGATTGCTTGAACTTATCACTTGTCTTTTTTACTGTGCAGTTCAATATATCTTGTTTAAAGAGTCTTAATTTCTTTTTTGTACAATACATCTTTTTTATACAGTACTGTATTTTTTATTATACCATACAATGTAGTATTGTAGTTTTATGCTCTATTATACATTATTGTACTGCATGTACGACTTACATAAATAAAAGAAAAGTTGTCCAAATGTCGTTTCTTTCAACCATTTCTTTGGTCTATCATAATGTACATACTATGTAGAATTCCTCACTTAGTGGCCAAATCAATTAACAACCTAGTCTCATGAATGTAACTCAGTTGTTAAATGACGAACGTTTGTACAGGTAATTGATTTTCATCATGTGATCTTATGTGATGTTGTCACCAATACTTTCACTTTAGTTTATTTATTATTTTTTGTTCACTTAAGCCCTTACCTTTCTTGAAGAAATTTCTTTTATAAAGCTCTTGGGTCATATAAAGAGAGCACACTGGTATTCACATTTCTGCATGATAAAGTACATCAATAAGTGAATGTGTTCCCAAATTTTCAGTTGATATTTTTTCTCACCTTGAGATGGTTTAAAGGAAATTGCCTTTTCACAGCATTGAAAATTCTCCAACTAATAGTATAAATTTTATATGAAAACAAATTATTTTGGATTTCAATTCAGAGCGTGGATGGCTGACAGTATCCCTGACTACATCTAGTATTTATTATTGCAAGGATTATTTTTTAAAAGGGAGAGTTGATGATTTTATCATTTAGTTTGTTGATGCTTGAGGTTTAGAACCATTCCAAAGCACTGTTAGTAAGCTGTCTTTGAAGTGTATAAAATATTTTCAGTTGCTGAGGGTTTTTTTCTGTGAGGTTGTACAAAAATATGTAGATTCTTTTATATACTTAATGTTGACATAGTTGGTGCTTAATCTTGTTATGTTGTTAGACAGCTGATGGACCAGGTAATATGGGCCTCGAGTATTTGAGATAATCCCAGTATTGGGAGATTGTGTAGGCTGGGCTTTTGTTTTCCCAGGGAATGTTGCACTGGTGGTGCCCACATTACCTTTTGTGCCCCTTGCCCTTGCTTAAAATTTTTTTCTTACTGATCATTTGTTCTAAAATTCAAACTGTGTGACAGCATATTGTTTTGCTCTCCTGGAAAATGTGTCTGTTTAACATGTCTTTCTAAATTTTAGTACTTAAATGGCAACTTTATCTGTGTGACAGGTATGAATCTGAATCCAAAATTTATTTGTTCAAGGAATGTTCAGTTATTTATTTCTTTAAATCATATCAAAACTAGCATCCAAACAATAAACCCACAGGATCAATGGGGTATTCAGTCACCCACTGGACTTCCCATTCCTAAATTCTTGGATCCAATGGTGATAGCTCAGGGTCCTGGTGACCTTCTTCTTGCTTCATTGCCATGATTCAAACAGGAACCAACAACAATGAAAGCTATGTAGCTCAACTCCAACTTTTCCTGAGTCCTTACCAAATCTCTGGGAAAATGCAGCTATATGATGTGTTGATTCTGGTTGGCTTCAGTTCTGTTGGGCTGTTCTTTCAGAGTCTCAGTCTCTAACACCTGTGTCCTTTTTCATTTTCCTCTAAGTCGCACAGCCCTAGCTCTTCAGTACACTGAGACATTTTCAAGTACAGATTAATAAAACAGTGAAGGTCAATGACTTCAGGTAGGCTCTGTTAAATTTTCTCACACTTTAAAGAGAAAATTATCTCAATTAAATCCTTCTTATCAACTATGGTCTTGCTTAAATGAAGCCCTTATTGAGTACTTACCTGAATCCTTGCATAAATTGAACATGGAATGTCTTGCCTTTCATCATTCAGAGTTACATGTTCATGAGAATCTACCTCATAAAAAAGCAAATGTATTTAACCTTTTTGCATTGCAATTTTATATTTTATGTATGCATATGAAATACATTTATTATGTAAATGTATAATCTATGAAATACATGTATGCTGTTTCTATTAAAATTAAATATTTAAAAATACCCAAGATGAATTTCTAAAACATGCTTTGTTAAATTAAGCATGAACGAGAGAATCACAGAGCTTTAAAAAACTCATAAAAACATAAAGGGATTCTGTACTTCAGTTGCTCTCCAAGTATCTGCAATTTCTCTATATTTTTATGCAGGTATAAACTGGTTATCCATAAATTGAGGAGGAAAGATGTGTATCTTCACAAGAAAACTGATAGGAAAAATCTTTAAGAGACCTAAATTAGGGAAGTTTTCCTAGATATTCAGTGCCTAATCAAGAAATAACTTACCCAGGTAAGATTTCATAAGTGTCACAAATCAATTACTTCTGGGTGTGTTACGTTCTCCTCTGTTATCAGTGAAAGTTTCCATAGCATTTATCCTGCTTCTTATTTACTTATTTACTTGCTGATTTACTTATTGGCAGTACTAGAGATTGAGCTCAGGACCTTGTGCTTTACAGGGAGGTACTTATTCTACTGAACTATCTCTCCAGAGTCCCTACTTGTGATTTATCATTGCACACCCAAAGAACACTGGGATATATGGACAATACAAATCAGCTGGAGGTACTAGATATTCATCTGGATGCAGTGACTATATTCCTCATGTGAGAAAAAGCACAAAAACAACTATTCAATGCTAAGAAAGAAGAGATAGACACCTGTTAAAAATTGGTCTTCTTCATGAGCACACAACCAGGATATACCATTTAGTATAACTTCTTATTATGCAGGACACACAGAATAGAGTTCTAGTTGCTGAGATGTAAATAGAAATGATATCTTTTTTCAAGCTAAAACATAAAAACTATATATAATATGTTCCATGTTTGTTGTATACTTACACTGTTGTCTTGTCAGTCCTTTGTGGAAGATAGGGATTATCATTTGTTGTGTATGCAGATCCATGCAACATGAGCATTCTCAGCAGTTGCAGATTGCCAGTATGTGTGCAGGTAGAAATCTCAGTGGACAATGTCAAATATACAATCAACACCCATTCATTCTTTTATTTAATTGAAATTAAGCCTGTATTAAAATTCAAGCTGAATTCTGCCTTGTGGAAACCCTTGTGCTTCTCTAAGCCTAACCGCCATTGCTTTGAGTGTTAGCACCTGCATGGCAGGCTGTCACTGAATTGTGTTTAATTTTATGATTTTAGCTGTTCTATCTCTGTGTGTCCTCTCGAAGTCCATGAGCCAAGGTAGGCATAATCTCAGGACTCTGTGAGGCTGAGGCAGCAAGATCACAAGTTTGATCCCAGCCTGGGCAAATTGACAAGTTATTAAGATCTTACTTCAAAATTTCAAAAAGAAAAAAGAAAAAGTGTTGGGGATATAGCTCAGGGGAAAGGTCTTGTCAAAGGATATGTCAAAAACAACAACAACCCAATCCCAAAGAAACAAACAAAAAACAAACTATAGTGTCCAAGGACAAAGCCTGATCAACTATTTGAAATGATAAAAAAGAAAAATATTGCAGAAAACATTACTGTCTCAAATGAATCATCCTGACGCAGCCATATAGAACATTCTAGAGTCTCTGCTCAAGGTGTAGTTGGTAGTACTTTTCAGGGATTAAACCCCAGCAGTGTTTCACTAAATGATTATGAAAACATAGTGACCATTAATTTATAAATGACTTATTATTAACCAGGATGGTGACTATTCATATAAACTTTATGACATTTTGGATTAGTCAAACAATTTATATAGTTTTTTTGTGTTTATTTACCTAGATGTTGACAAGTTGCTTTTTCTTTTTCATTTTATGTATTTGGTATAGGGACTCATCACACAGCTTGACACTCGTATTGATCCTTTCATTTTCAGTTTTCCCAGTGCTGAGATTACGGGCATGCACCACCATGCCCGAACTCCATGGCCCACAGAGCTTGTCCTGGGAGCGGGGCTGGCACAGCATGTGAGACTGTAGATCAAATCCAGTCCCTGAGCTTGCCAAAGTAGATGCTTAATCTGTTGAGCTATCTCGCCAGCCTGACAAGTTTTAAGTACAATAATGACTGAACCTTGTATAAAAACTCTGTGAAGCCTATGGGAAAAAATTGAATGGCATGTGAAATGAAAAATTTAACAAGCTGTGAACACAAAACAAACTGTGAAAATAGTGATTGAGAAAAACCACTAATGAAAAAAATAATAGGAATTAGAAAAATTGAGAGGAAGTCATCGAATAAATACTATGTGAACCATGACTAGTACACAGGAGTATAAGGTGAGTGCATTGAGATGCTGAATAATGAAGACAAGAATCAAACATGAATAGCAAATACTCAGAATGTAATGGTGGAAAAGCTTCACCTATTCAGCCTCTGAGATACTTGCTCCATAGTGAGAGCTGCTGCCCGAGAGACACATGAAGTAAAACTCCACAAAGAAGACAAACGTTTATAATTTATAATTTAGCACTTGTGTCATCGAGCCCCTCAATCAAATTTTTGCCTCAGAAAACTGAGTCAGGATAAAATGTCTTCATCTTGTATTAGTAATTCAAACATGCTAACATGATGCACGTGAATGAATACTTAGGTGGTCAAACATTTAATTGTTTCTTTTTTCTGTGGTACTGGGATTGAACTCATGACCTTATGCTTGCTAGGCAGGTGCTCATGCTATTGAGCTATATCCCAGCCCTGGTCATACATTTAAACTTTTAGGAAATATGTTAGTCTTGCTCCATCCTGCCCTCATGCACTGAGAATATGTCAAACTGAGAAGAAGATAGTCCATGTATCTCTAATTTATCGAGGAGACATGGCTAGTTATTAATGTTGTTATTTAATTACACAAGTTAATTTTTAATTGGCAACTATAAAAACTATCAAATCAATAATTATTAGAGTAGGATTTATAGCTTATGAGAAACTAGCTTATGAACGATATTTTTTGGGGAAAAATAGAACTGGATGTGGGTCTTGAAGACTCTATTGAATACAAAGAATAAAGAATGTAATAGAAGGGACTGGAGAGATGGGTCAGTGGAATAAGCACTTCTCTGGCAAGCACAAGGGCCTGAGTTCAAACCCTGGTTCCCCCCCACAAAAAAGAATACAATAGATTCCCAGTAATCATTTTGAGGATGATATAACTTTGAGATTCTGCACACAGCATTTGTAAACTTGGAAATTTCAGTCATTGTTGGATAGTTTTCTGGAGCATACATAAGACATCTGTTAATCCTCATGCATTATAACAATGTTCAATTTTAATTTTTTCTTCTTTATTTCATGCAAAACACAACATTTCATAATTAATTTCAAAATAAGAGAGTAACAATAGTTAATACAGTGTATCACTATATTCAAAGCATTTACATGGAATGCAAGAATCTAAGAAAGAATATTCTTTCATAAAGAAGAAACAGATGTTACCACAAAACTTTCTATTCAATCAACTGCAAAAACCTCATAATAAGCTGGGCGTGGTGGCGCATGCCTGTAATCCCAGAACTCGGGAGGCTGAGGCAGGAGGATTGTTGAGTTTGAGACCAACCTGAGCTACAAAGTGATTGTGTGTGTGTGTGTGTGTGTGTGTGTGTGTGTGTGTGCTTAAGGCCAGCCTGAACTGCATAGTGAGACCCTGTCTCAAAAAGACAAAAAAAGCCAGGCGTGGTGGCGCATGTCTGTAATCCCAGCACTCGGGAGGCTGAGGCAGGAGGATTGTTGTGAGTTCGAGACCAGCCTGAGCTACAAAGTGAGCTTAAGGCCAGCCTGAACTGCATAGTGAGACCCTGTCTCAAAAAGACAAAAAAAAAAAAAAAACCTCATAATATAAATGAAAAAATTATCATTTTTTAGCAGTGGATTAGGTAATTTAGAGAACCATCAGAACCTCTCTCCACTTTTAATCTATCTTCTATTTTACTCCTCATTTCTCTATATATACTTTGAATTTCTCATATAAGAGAAACCATGCCACATTTAAGCTTGTTTCTGACTTATTTTGCTTCATACTAAGTTCTCAAGTTGCATCCACTCACCTATGAATTCTTCAAGTTTATATTTCTTTACAGAAGAGTAGTACTCATTGGGTATAAACACCACATTGTCCGTATCCATTCATCTGTTGACGGACATAGGTGATGTTTCCAAGGTCTAACTATTATAACTTGTGCTGCTATAAAAATAGGTAAGCATGTTTCCCTATAATACAATATTTTTAAAACTTTTAAGTTACTAACAAGGGGGCTAGCTGGGCCCAATGGAATTTGTAGTTTTAGCCTTTTGAGGAATCTCTACATTGAGTTTGGTAGTTGTTATACCAGTTTACATTCCCATCAACAATATATGACCTTCTTTTTCCATATATCCTTAAAAGCATTTGTCACTATTAGATTTGTGTGTGTGTGTGTGTGTGTGTGTGTGTGTGTGTGTGTGCAGGGTCTCACTACGTAGCCCAGACTCATAGTGACCCTCTTGATTTCTGACTCCTAAATGCTGGGATTATAAGTGTGAGACACCACGCCCAGACTCCATCACCAGCTCAGCGCTCCCAGGGGTGCGGCCAGTGCGACATGCAGAGCCAGAGATCCAACCCTGGCCCCTGTGCTTACCTAAGCAAGTGCTTAGTCCAGTGAGCTGTACTGCTGGCCCTTAGATTTTTTTTTCTATGATAGCTGTTGTGGCTTGTGTCTGGTTGCCTCTCCAAGGCTTCCTGCTCTCCTAAATGGAGAGGACTTCAGGAGGTGGCTGGGTCATGGGTATGTGATGGTGGGTTATGATGTGTGATACTAGCATTAAGGTTGTGTGCTAATTCAATCGTAAGTGTAGTTATTAGTGTGGATAATGGGAAAGAACACACTGGATGTAGGTAATATCACCCCAAAGCTTATAGCCTGGATGGGATAAAAGGAAAAGGAGACCCGTTACTGGCTGCCTCTTACCTTCTCTACCATGGACTGTTTCTCTTGAGTGATGCCCCTCTGCTATGTCACCTTGCCTTAGAGCAAGTTGATTATGGATTGAAACTTGTACAAACTATGATTTGAAATAAACCTTTCTTCTCTGAATTGAGGGTGTCAGGAATTTTCTCTTAGCAATGAGAAAAATAACTAAGAAAATAGACATTTTTTCCTGAGGTAAGATACTATCTCAAATTAGTTTTAATCTGCAATTCTGTAATGTCCAGTGATATTAAATTTGTTTTAATTTATTTATTGGCAATTTTAAGTTTATTTTATTGGTTATCTTCTTCTTAAACATATCTATTCATTTGGAATGCTCATTTTTTGATTGGGTCTTTTATTTGTTTTGTTATTTAATTTAAATTTTTCCCTATACCGGGGATTGAACTCAGGATCTTACACTTGCCAGGGAAGTGCTTATTCTACTGAGCTATCTCCTTGGCCCTTTTATTTGGAAGAGTCTAAATTTCAGTTTTTTATATATTTGAAATGTCAGTCCTCTATCTGAAGGATAATTGGCAAAAATTTTCTCATTCTGTAGGATGCCTCTTTACTCTGTTGATTGTACCTTTTTCTGTGCAATAGATGTTTAATTTGATCTGATCCTATATGTTTGGTATGGTATTGTAATTCCTGGTATTATTTCTTGAGCCTTTTGAATTCTATTGAAAAAAAAAAAAACAAAAAACTTACCCGTATCTATGTTTTCCAGAGTGGTACCTGTTTTTATCTTCCAGTACATTGTTTCTGTTTTAACATTTAAATCTTTGATGTATTTTGATTTTAATTTAGAACATGAAGAGATATATGGGCCTAGACACAATATTCTGCATGTGGATATGCAATAATCCCAGCATTGTTTATTAAAGAGGCTGTCTTTCCTCCAGTGTATGTTTTAGGCTCCTTTGTCAAAGATCAGATAGTGGTATGTATCTGGGATATTTCTGCTTTTTTTATTCTGTTGCATTGATCCAAGTGCCAGTCTCCCAGTCTCCTGCTGTTTTTTTTTTTTTTTTTTTTTTTTTTTCAGTTTCAAAGCAGGTAATTAGGACAATTACAATAGTTGATACATTGTATGTTGTCAGTTTCCTAGTGGTGATTCAGTGTAGACATATATGCATGCTATCTTGTTTATACAATATTAGCACAGCAGCACTATTTTTTAATTAACTAAGAGAAACGAGCTGCATAACCATTTGTTTTTGATACAGATCTCGCTACACGGTTCAGCCTCATACTGATCCTCTTGTCTCAGCTTCCCTAGTGCTGTGATTATAGGTGCACACCACGACGCCCAGTTCAACTATCTTAACTATCTTGTACACGCACGTTGTTTTCCTTTTCTCATTTCCCCTTTCCTCATCATTCTGTCTTTCAATCATAGCTTTATAGTACAACTTGAAGTCTGGGATTGTGATGCCACTTGCATTGCTTTTGTTACCCCAGTACTGCTATGTTGGGCCTCTTTTTCATACATATGAATTTTAGAATTATTTTTCTTAGATCCATAAGAAATTCCATCAGTATATTGATTGTTATTGCATTATGTCTGTACATATTATTAAAAGTATCTGTATTTTGATAATATTGTATCTGCCTATCAAGGAGCAGGACAACTGCCCATTTTCCGTGGTTTTCCCTTGTCAGAGTGATACAGTTTTCATTGTAGAGGTCTTTCACATCCTTAGTTAGGTTAATTTCTAAATATTTATTTATTTATTTATTTGTATTTGGTTGTTACAGGGTCTCACTATGTAGCTCAGACTCATGGTGATCCTCTTGCTTTCAGCCTCCTCAGTGCTAAGATTACAGGTGCGCATCACTATGCCTAGATAGTGGGCTCAGCCCACCCTGTGGGTTGAGGCTGTGTGGCATGTGCTGCTAGGGATCAAACTCTGGACCCTGAGCATGCCTGAGCTTCCTAAGCAGGTCCACTGAGCTATCTCAAAAGCCCAATATTTAATTTTTTGATGCTATTGTTTTTTGAATGAGGGACTGAGCTCAGGACCTTGAACTTACCAGGCAGGCACTTTATGCCCTGCTTTTGGTGCTATTGTTAATACTATTATTTTTCTAATTTCTTTCTCCATGAGTTCATTATTATGGTATAGGATGCTATTGATGTTTGTGTGTTTATTTTGTATTCTGCTACACTGCTTAATTTGATTGTCAGTTCCAGGAGTCTTTTGGTAAAGGTTTTATGGCCTTGTAAGTAAAGGATCATGTTATCTGCAGCTGACACTTTGAAATCATCCTTTCCTATACTTATCTCTTTTTCACCTAGCCTTATTCCTCTGGCCAGTGTTTCAAGGATTATGCTGAAAAGCAGTGGTGATAATAATCCTTATCTTTATCTTTTGTCTGAGTTTAGAGGAAAAGTTTTCAATCTCTTTTTGCTTAATGATTTTGATAGCAGGTGGTATACATAGCTTTTATCAGATTAAAAAAAGGCCCTTCTCTTCCTATTTTCTTCAGGTTTTTTTCATGCATGGATGTTAGATTTTTTTTTCAAAGGCTTTTACAGTGAGTACTGAGGTGATCATTTGACTTTTGTCCTTAGTTCTGTTTAGGTGCCTAATTTCATTAATTGATTTGTGTATGTTGAACTATCATTTTGTACCTGGGATGAAGCCTGATTGGTCAAACTGTATGATATTTTTTAATGTATTTAGTACAAGGTTTACAAGGTCTCACTATGTAGATCAGACTCATAGTGATTCTCCTGTGTTCAGCCCCCCAAGCACTGGGATTACAGGTGTGCACCACCAAGCCCAATCTCAATTGCTCTCTCAGTGAGCCCCAGGGGTGTGGCTGACACAGCACACTGGGACTTGAACCCCGGTCCTTGTGTCTGCCTAAGAAGGTGCTTTAGTCCACTGAGCTATCTGGCTAGCCCTTGTATAAATCTTTTTGATAATCTGTTGCATTGCTTGACTGAATCATTTTAAGAATATTTGTTCGTTAGAGAGATTAGGCTGTAGTTCTCATTCTTGGTTGGATCCTTATGGCTTCCTTCTTTTACATCCTCCTGAAATGCTTTGTGTGGTGTTGGAAGTTTTTGGAGTTATTTTTACCTCATCGTTTCATATTTCATTTGTTTTGTCTGTTTGATCTGTGTGTGTGTGGGTGTGTGTGCTGGGATTTGTGACTTCTTTAGCCAATGTGTGAATCTTTAGGAGTGAGCTGCACTATTATTCATGACCCCCAGGTAATACAGATATTGGCATACAGAGAAAATTAATTGACAGCAACAACTATGTCACCTTGGCTGCAGTAGCTGTTACAGTTTGTGTCTAGATGTTCCCCTAAAGCAAAGGTGGCTGAATCTAGAATGTGTGATTGATTCATAGCGCAGTGCTGGGACTAAGGGTGCTGGCATTAGGAGTGAAATAAGCCTCTCCCCCTTAATGTCTCCCATTTACTATCATTTATTTTGTCTTAGCAATGAGAAAAGAAACTAGGATAGTAGTAAAATCAGCAACAGCAATGGTATAATGGTATCAAATATCAACTTGACACTGACAAAACCTAAGAACTACTGGTGACCTGCCCTTGAATGGAGGTCTACAGTTTCACTGAACACACTAGGCCACCCAGATATTGACCTATACTAACTTAGACCACTAATTTTTGGTGAATGTAGGTACAGCACAAGAGCTCCAGCACACCACTAGAATAAATGTCATCTCCTTTAGTTCCTCCCACTCTGAGGATTATACTTACCAAACTTGTAATTACCATTCAAGTATACAGATCATGTGATCCTCCTCACCTGAGCTTGAGCCTCCCAGGGGATTCCAGGAGATGTCCATCTCTGTCTCAAGCCTATTTCCCAAGGGTGTTTCTCACCTGGTCTTTGTTGTAGGGCAACATATCAGTCCTGGGGTGAAACTCTCTTCTTAAATATTGTTCTTGTCTTCTATCAGGTCAGTCTTTTGTTTGCCCCTTCTGCAACCCTATGTTGTACAGAATCCAGAAACAGAGCTCACCAGGATTTGGTAGTCTGTCTGTACTCTCTTGCCTGCCACACAGATCAAAGGGAGACCTGGCAGAAGGAGTGCAGGGTGCTTAAGGTCTCTTTGCTCCTGCCTCTCAAGTGGGTCATATGGGACTGGGGGCTGGTTTCCGTGCTGGCAAGGGCAGGAATAATATTTGAATCCTCCAATTTCAGCTTCCCTAATGCCCAACTTCAAAATTTTTTGTCATCTTATGATTATCTTCATCTGATGAATCCTATACTATGCTGCCTTAGTATAACCCCTAAAAGACAAAGCACTGTACTTGAGGGGAAAACGATGCGAAAGTCAGTGTCAACTCTGCTCTGGCCCTCAAGACTGGCCCCTTGGGTCTGTGTCCAAACACTGTTGGTGATAACAAGCCAAGGCACACAGTGATGGTACTATAAAACAATCCATTTAGATTAGACAAGGTCAGATTGAGATAATAATTGCTGTCTGTAACTTAACCATGAGAGCCCTTGAGAAAATACTGAGAGACAGAGAAAATCAGAAATATATTAAACACTGTGGAAATATCACTCTTGATGCAGTTATCAGTATTACCAAAAAAATGCACTACTGATCTTTAGCCACCAAATTCTCTGAGACAATTAAAGAGGTCCTAGTTTTTGACCACTCAATTTAGTAGAGAATTATTTGAATATGTTTAGCAATCAGTTAGTACATTTCCCTGGAAGGTTTTGCACAATACATCTGCCGTGGAATAAAAAAACCAACATTAGGTTAAGTTTGATATTGAGTTCGTGTACATTTTGATACAATTCGTGATAATCATAATTAATAATGTTTATTTAGTGGTCTTTGAGGTAATGTATAATGCACTGAGTATATAAATCATCAGAAAATGAGTGATGGGGGGCAAGTCAGCAAAAGAGGAAATAAAGTTATACTAAATGAACAGAAACTTACACAACAGCACATTAAGACCCCATTTACAATTTTTATATATTGATAGAAACTAGATATAAAAATATTTATAAAGCAAATTTATTTCAAAATATTTCAGGAATCAGAAATCATCTTTTGGATGATATACTCTTCTGGAGATTTACTCCTCTAATAACTATGAGACATTGGTTATTGAATGTGGATATGATTTTAGAATTGAACCTAGAAAACTGAAAATAAAAGTTTTATTTTTTGTAATACATGTGATTCATAATACTTACAAAACAACTAAATATTCTAACAAAGCTATATAAATCAAAATGTATTTAGAATTCGTAAAAATAATTCTAGGATCTTAGAAATATTTGAAATAAAATTTATTTATAATTTAATTTTTATTCCCATCCAATTTTTTTCTTTTATGAGTTTAAGACAAGCTCTACAGGGTGTACAGGTTCTCACTCATAGTGATCAGACTCATACTGATTCTTCTATTTTCTGCCTCCCAAGCACTGGGATTACAGTTGCGTGCCACTATGCCTTCTCAGTAGCCATCACAGCATGCCCTAACGGCAGGGCCAGAATGGCACACCGGGGATCAAACCCCGGCCACTATTCTATGCCGAACAGGCCTTCTACTATTTCCAATGCCATTTCTCTGTTTTCATCTACACAATTTAAGCCAAAGAGGAGGAGGGATTGTTAGATATCTCTCAGACTAGTCTGAGATATATTCCCTGCAGTTGGAAAAAATATTTAATAAGGCAAGAGGCTAAAAGCTTCTGTGCTTGTTTGGAGAGACAGTTCTCCAGTAGGTAAAGGTATATTTCACTGAGGGTAAGGCAAAAATGAAAGTGTCTTATGGACCAGAAAAAAAGTATATAAAAAGGGAGTTGGACTTTGACTATTTCAAGTTGTGTCTGCCATGGCTGAGTGAAACTCAAATAGTTGAGGTTTGGCAGTGGGAGAAATAAGACTTCAAACTCAGCGGTAAGTGCTCAGCTGGAAGGAATATTTTACATGCTAAGATAAAGCATATTATGGTGGGTTTTGGAAGAATTGCTTCTAAAACTGCATTGAACATCTGCAATATGACTTGGAAAAAATAGAAAAGTATTTCTTTCTCCAATCTTTGAACACAGGCTGGACTTGTCACTTGTCTTGACATATGCAAGCTTCCAGGTTAGGCTTCAAGAGAACTTGTATGCTGTTGTTGCTCCTCTTTCTCTTCTTCTTTTATTTTTTGTTTAATTTGAAAGAAATATTTTATTCATTATTTTATTTTATTTTACTTTTTATTTTATTTTTTTCTTTGGCAGAACTGGGGATTAAGCTCAGGCCCTTGTGCTTGCCAGGGAAGTGCTTATTCTACTGAGCCATCTCCCTGGCCCCATATTTTATTTATTTTTATTCATTTTAATGAGAAATAAGATAAAATAGCTGTGAAACAGTTTCATACCAGATTAGTAGGGCAATTACCATAATTAATAAATTGCATATTGTTGTCTTCATAGTAGCTGTTCAGGGCAAGACGCAGACATGATATCTTGTATAAACAATATTAGTAAAAACTTACTTATTCTCTCCCCAGCCTAATGTAGAGACCATGGTGAATCTATAAATTGGGCAAAGGATTCTTATTTTGATTTAAGTTGGGGTAGACTTTTAATGCCCTAAATTTTGACTTTTCACAGATAAGGGTGAGTGAAAACAACCTGAAAAGTGTTCATGTGATAAAAGCTCTTAAATACAACTAAGATAGATATGCTATAGGACATGTAAAAGAAGCTGATAGAGGAAAAATGAAGTTATTTAGAAGTTTCAATCTATTGAATCCAGGTTACCCAAAAAGCTACCTGTATGGATTTTTAATTTCAAATATCTATCTTTAACAAGTAGAATATTTTAACATATTCTCATGGTTCTTTTCCTTTTTTATTTATATAATTTTACATGAATACATAAAACATAAAATTGTGGAGCTTAGTGAAATAGCATGATGCCTCCATATGTGTAACCATTTTGTAATGTTTAAGTGAGAAAAGTAGCTTTCTCTCCAAAAATTTTCATGTCTTTTTTTTCTTTTTTTTTTCATGGTGGGGGAAAACAGGGATTGAACTCAGGCCCTTGCACTTGCCAAGGAAGTGCTTATTTTACTGAGCCATCTCCCCAGCCCCCAAAATTTTCATTTCTTTATGGAAAAATATTTAAAATCTTTTCTTATTTCTCTTTGGAACACTTAGTACATTAATTTTTTATTATTATATTACTACCAGGTACATATAAATTACAAAATGGCTACTGTAGTAGATTAATGTATCTATTTACATAGTTAATTTTTTTGTGACAAGAGTGACTAAAGTCTTGTTAAATAGAAATTCCTAATAAAATACAAGTTTTATCTCTCTTGTGGTACCCTAGACCTCTCAACTTGTTGACCCCACATATTTGCTATTTGCATTCTTTGACCTATGACTCTCAAAACATGAAATTCCATCTTGCAAGTTCTTATAGAGATATATTATTTCAAAACATACCAGGTACTGTAGGAGCATTGCTTTATCATATTTAGTATATTTTTATGTATTAATGAATTTCTGATAAACAATATATTCAACCATATCCTTGCTAAATAAAATCTTTCAGTAGAAAAACCACAACGCCATAGTTCACCATCTTCCCTTTTACTTTCCATGAAATTACAAAAGAAAGAAAACATATCCTATGATCTTCCGTTTATGACTGCCATTAACTATTTATGTCAACTAAGTTAACTGATTAAAGCTTTAAACCTCAATGTTTTATTTTTTTATTAATGTATTTGGTTGTTACAGGTCTCACTGCTAAGCTCAGACTCATAGTGATCCTACTGTTTTCAGGCTCCCCAGTGCTGGGATTAGAGGCGTGCCCCACCACACCCAGACTCCGTGGAGGACTCAGCCTGCCAGTTCACTCTGGGGGAGGGGCTGGTATGGCCTTTTGTGCCAGGAATGGAACTCTGGTCCCTGCGCTTGCCTAAGCTTGGCTGAGCAGGTGCTTCAATATGCTGAGCTATCTCACCAGTGCCTTGAAGCTCAGTTTTTTCCACCTGTAATGTGGAATAATAATGCCTCCTTTAAAAGTTCTTGTGTAAATTAATCACAGTTTTATGTCTATGTGCATATGCTTATGACAGCCCCTGAAAGCAGTAAGCAATTAATGCATAAATGTATTATTATTTTATAACTGATGTTTCATTTAGCACTTCTCATGTTTTTAATTCTTATTTTAAGTCATATATATTGATGTAGAACTGTATTGTTTCTAAAACTTATTCATGTAAGAGGTTTTATTTGTACCCTTTAATAATGCCTGGATAAAAACTATTTTCTAGCTTTATAAATAAAACCATGGAATGAAAAGAATTCACATAACTTCTCTAGGTTCACTCAGTATAAGCAGTACCATAAAGGTACAAGACAAAATCTTGCAGAGACTACTGATTTTTAAATTTAGTGTCCCCGTATTGGTCCCCCTCAGGTATTCTAGTAGATAAAGTCACAACAAAAGACTGTAGAATATTTCACCCTTTACGGGCACCGAGTTGATTCTATCTGATTGTATTATGTGGTTTATAACTATAATATTGATTAAATGAAGGAGATTAGGTTATCTTTATGGCTTTGCTTTGTTTCTAAGAAAAAAAAATCACCTTTTAAACTCCTCTCCTCTTCTAAAGTATTGCATTCCAAACTTAGAAAATTTCTCAATGGGTCTCCCAGTAGAAAATAAGTTCAAGGGGAAAAAAAAGAATAGAACATTATTTTGGATTGCTGGATTCAAGAATGCCTCTGTTCTGAAACAGCCATTTTATACATGTGGTGAGCTCCCCTAGACAATTTTGCATGCACAAGAGTTATGTCTAAAACAAAGCTCTAATCACCTTGAGGGCAGGACAATATTTGTCCTAGTTCCTTCCATGGCATGTAGGATAATTCTTAAGGAATTAATGTAGTTACTATTGTTGTCTCTGTTGATTTTTTTTCTACTTACTGATTCTTCAAAGAGAAGGTGAATTAGACTGCTCATGTCTCAAGTGTCAAAGCCAGTCAATTTGATTTGTCATTTTGTCCTTTACTTTTATCAAATGTTTGACTTTACCCACTTGCTCTGTCACCTTAGCACTGCATTCTAATAACAGCATCATCCACCTCTGATCTTGTGTTTACTTCTGCACCTAGGAGAATTGGAATAGTAGGGAGAGAGTTCTATTGGGATTTGCGTCACACCAGTGAAGAAAGTCGTTTGGAAACTGCCTGAATCTTGCCACATAGATAACTATTTGTTTCATGCCTCAGGCTAACTCTTTCTGTTAGAATGAGCTTATTTTTCAGAAGCAGTGGTTACTATTTTCACTTATTTATCACTAAGAATTCGCTTAATCAGAAATGTGCTCATGCTATCCATGAAGGTGGTGATTTACCCTATAACATGTGCATCGCTGTCTGAGCTAAATTAAAGAAGACTTTTTCAGCTTCAGCCTCAGGGTTGAAGAGCTGCCATCTTCCATTGGCATCACCAATGAAAAGCCCTTGTCTTTACATGCTGTTAGTACTTACATTCAAATCCAACATTGCATGTCTTAGGTCTTTCAGTTTACCATCAGTGAACAACAACTGTTCTTTCTGTATTTGATAAGGTTTATTTTATGTGAACCAGTTAAGATTCTGTGTGGCAAAGTCCTAGGGTAACACAGAATGCATACTCCACCTTTAATGTTAGGTATCAGACCGGCATTGCAAATGCTTTATAAAATAATCCCCTCTCTAATGCTGCCTTCAATCCTTGGTCTATGATGACACAAGATAGAATTAGATGCGAAAAATGCAACATTTCCAGTTTTAAAGGTTTTGTGTCCATAAGACATAACATCTGTCTAAATAATAGATTTCTTTCCAATCCCAGGAGCTATCTTGAATATTGCCGTTGGTTTCACTGCACTACCCACTATTTTGTGGCTTTTCAGGTTGTTAGTCAAATCACTGCTCTGACCAGCAAGTTCTGATTCATTTGGACTTCACTATTTACCCTGAAGTTAAATGGATTAGGCTAAACTGTTGTTTTGAATTCTTTTGCTGTAGGCTTCACGTGAATTTCCATGCAGAGACACAAGGGGTCTCCTGATGAGTCTTCCATGGGAAGGACAACCAGGAATTATATTTTAATTCTTGTTTTTCTTTCAGGCAATCACTTCAAGGAATGACAGTTGTGCTTAAGGGAAAAAAAGGTACTTGAAACAAAGAACCAGGATTTTGTGGAATCTCAGGAATATAAGTGGAAAGAGGTGTAGGTAGATTACACTGAGTAGAAAAAAATAAGTGCTAATGATCAAGCTTTTACCCCAGTTCTAAGCCAGAAAACTACTGATGACTATTTTCCAAGAAGCAACACTGCCACCTGGCTGTATGAGATTGAGAAACGATGGATGCTTTCTTTTTCTTACCAAAACAATACTGATCATACTCCTTGACTTTCCTACTTTTTAAACGGAATCCTGGACTCCAGGAGGATTCCCCAGGAACTCAGTGGTATGTAATAGAACTGAAATAGTTAGAAAAAAAACTAAACACAAAGCAAACCATTATATAGATTTTGTGAAGATGAAGATCAAAATTGAATGGAATAGTTAAAAGACAGGTCTCTGACATTCATTCATTATGATTCCAGTATTCTGTGGAATGCCACCAAAATGCAAATCCAGAGAGAGAGAGAGAGAGAGAGAGAGAGAGAGAGAGAGATGGAGTTGGAGATAGATATATCTAGACATATAGATATATAAAGTTTAGGAAAAATAAGAGTGAATGTATTGGGCAATTTTTAATTATATAAAACTACCTTATTCAGAAAAACTCTCAGTGTTTTTGCTGCCTTAAAATAGTTAAGTCCTAAAATGTCAATTACCATAAAATGCACCTATGATTGGCTCACTAAAAATACTCCTAAATATCTTTTTAGTGCTGAGGAATTATGATGAATTATGCAGATCTTTTCTCTGAAATTTTTAAGCATTCCCAACTCAAAACTGATGTAGAGGTGGAATTGTAAAGGATATAGTTTCATACTTTTTGGAGATTTCCTCAAAGCCTACTATAGTGGTTTTGTGGTGCATGGTTGATTTAGCTAAGACGGATTGTGGTGTTTTTTTTTTTTTCAGAATTCCATTTTTTGTATGTTTTCAGTTAGCGTTGGGTGCAAGAATGACTTGCATGAGACTAAGAAGGCTGAAATGAAGTAATGCCCAGTTTCTACCCTATTTTCCTAAAAGTAAGACCTAGACAGAAAATAATCAGTCTTGAAACCTAGAGATCAATATTGCCAGCTCCAATCTGCTTATCCTTGCCTCACCTGCCACAGTGGCTACTTGGTAAGGCAAGGAAAGAATAGAAAGAATAAGGGCTGGCACAGGTTTTACTTAGGGGGAAATATGGTATGTAAGTTGAATGCTGTTTCAGCATATGCAGGTGTACTGGCCTTCTTCTGTTTTGTTTTGTTTTTATAGGCAGGATCTGCACCTATATCTTACTCTGCTCTCATCAAAACTCTTCTTTCACTTCTTAAGTCTCTATAAAAAGATGCAGATTGACAAGAGCACCAGGTTCCCATTAAGACTGCTCTATAGTGAGAATACAAGGAGAAATTCCAACGTGCTGCTGTTTCAGCTTAACAGCTGTCTACATTTAGCCCCTTGTGGTGTGATTCCAGGTGCAGGACTGAACACAGTACAACAGTTGCATTAAGCCTAATAATTAGATATATCAAGTCTCAATTCTGTAGTCCTTTATCATATCTCATCATCAGTACTTCTGCTTCTTACATTGAACCCTGGATGACCAACTTTTCATATTTATGCTACTAATTAATCTAATGACACAGCAGGTTGAATTAAAATCCTATAACTGATGTAAGCTAGATATTTTGAAATAAACATGGGTAACCTTAGGTGGTGACCTGAGAAGAAATATTATTGATTTTACTGTAGTTTTTGGTTGAATTACTTTTTAGGGAAGGTTTTTTTTTTTTTTTTTTGCTTTTGGTGCTAAGGACTGAACCCAGGGCTTCCAGCTTGCCAGGCAAGCATTATATCACTGAGGCAAATCCCCAGCCTTGAAGAAATATTACTGAACAGGAATGAACAGCACTAAATAAATGTGTTTCTGAAATAACAGAGGGTTTTTAAAGTCAGAGTTATCACTTTGGTGAATATTTTTATACATCTGTTTTTCTTCCTTATTTCATTATACTGTTTATAGAAAACTTAGCTCATGCTGATATATTGGCATAAAAAATTCTATAACTTAGGATGTTTCTCCAGTCTCAGGAAAAAAACAAAGACATTACTCAGAACAACTTATCAGTTGGACAGAATAACTTCTGTGTTTTATAGAGTAGCTAAAGAAATCACATTGAAGTACTAGCACTGACTTGCAGGAACAAATGTAAAATTTTAGGTCTCTTAATTCCATCATTCATTTCTTCATTTTACAAATACTGAGAACCTACTCTGGATTAGATACTCTGTTTTATGTTACTGGATCCAGCATGAATATGTCAAGCACAATTCCAGGCCCCGTGGATGGAATTTTGAAACAAATAATGATACCTTGAAAGGAAGCACCTGCAAAGTTGGAGCATGGAAAGTTGGGCAAAAGAGAGCATAGTTGCCGAGAAAATTAGTTTTGAAGAGAAGCCAGTACTTTGCTTCAGGACAATAGAAATGATAACTTGAGGGCATCTAAGGAATGTTCCAGACTTCACCATTATAGCATGAAGAGTGTTAAAAAAATCAACTCATTTGAAAGATTCTTATTTGATAAAAGAATAGTTTGGTGCCTTGTTAAAAAAGGGCTGCCTATGGAATTGAGTCTCTGGGATTAATTTCTTCTGTTTCTGTATTTTAGGGAAGGGTCTACAGAGTGTTCAGGGTCTCGTTACTAGATGAGACTCATAGTGATTCTCCTATTTATAGCCTCCCAAGTGCTAGGATTACAGGTGTGTGCCATCATGCTCAGTCTCAGCTGACGTCTCATCCAGCACAGGGGGTGGGGCCAGCATGGCAGGCACTTTAATCTGCTGAGCTATTTGGCTGGCCTTTTTGGGATTAATTTCACCATGCTTGCTGTTATGCTTTGTGTCTAGATGTCTCCCCAAAGCTTCATGTAAATATAGATGGGGCTTTTCCAGAGATGACTGAATCTAGAGTGTGTGATTGATTTATGATTCAATACTGGAATTAAGTGTGGGTGATTGGTGGATTGGTCCATTGATTGTATTGGAACAGCCCTACTGCCAGTAGAGAACACAACCTTTTTTTTTTTTTATCTCTGGGATGCCTCTCTGCTAGGCTATTCTACCTTGAACACAGTTGATTATGGATTACAACCTCTACAAACTATGAACTAAATACACTTTTCACTTTTTAGCTTTGGGTGTTGAGTATTTCATCCAGGAATGAGAAAAATAAAACAAATTGGTACCAAGAGTGGAGCTCATTGCTGTGACTATAGCAACTATGCAGTTCAGGAACCTTGGGAAGTGGCTCATGGGAGGAGTTTGTTAAGGTTTAGAGATTCTTGCTGAGAAGTAGAGCTTGAACACCTTTGGACATACTGCATGGTAGGTCTTGATCAGTGCTCTGAAGACCAGAACACTAGTAAAGACCAAGTACAAGAGGTTTCTGCTGAGAAGAACTGCACTGACACTGGACTCCAGATTGTGTATGTTATTAGCTTGACAAAAAGTTTGCCTGCATTTTTCTCATATCCAGAGACTTTGCCTAAAGCTAGAAAGGAAACTCCATTAAAGATATGGACTACAAAGACAGTGGAAGAGATTTTGAATGCTTGAAAGGAACAGGAGCATAGAAAAATGGCCTGAGGGAATCACAAGAAAGCAGCATGACTCCACCTTTTATAGCTTCAAAATTGCTAAAATGGAAAACTTTGCATTGAGAAGAGTTCCAGAGCACCATGTTCCAGAATGACAATGGTCTAAGGAAGTTGTTCCTTGGGGTTTGATTCTTAGGCACTGGTCCTACAATCAAAAGAGAAGGAAGGCTGGCTACTACTCTAGCTGGTGGCTGAAGCTGGAGTCATGCAAGTGGCACCGTTTTAGGTGCCTGCAAAATGGAAGAGTTGTGGAGTTAAGAAACTCAGATTTCAAAAGAAGTCCTGGGAGGCCAGGCATTATACTCCTGAGAAGGCAGTGTATGAAGCTATAAGCCTGAAGCTCATAGAAGTTCAGAGGAGGCCCTAGAACTTTGGAGAAGCCAGGAATGTGGATAGTTTGAAGAAAGCTGCAAGAAGAAAAAACATCTGGCTTGAAAGAGAACCCATAGGAACTATAACCACTTGAGTTTTCATAGAGGTAGAGTCACCTAAGGTACCTGGAGTTCACATGTTATCACAAATTGCCTGAAATGCTGCATATGCAAAAGATGTTTACTCCTGACTTGGCAGTCAGAAGACAGAATAAAATCAAGGGAGGAGGAGATATACTATTTCATGCCATATTCCCTGTGGCCCACATCCTACCACCAGGCTCTTTTTACAAGCATTACATTTAGCCAACATGATATGAACTAATCTACTGCTGAGTGTCATGTCCCTGTGACCTAGTCACTTCCCAAAAGCCTTGCTGATGTGATGTGTGTGAGGGGGACACATTTGGATATAAAGCATAGCATCACTCTACTTGACCTCAACTCTCAACTCCTAGAGCATTTCATATCATTTTATACAAAATGATAAAGGGAGAGGTGAAGAAAGTTGGCACATTTAAAGAGGACATAAGTCAAAAGATGGAATTAGCTAACAAAATGATCAATACAGATATGGGAGAAAGAAATAAAACTTGAAAAATCTGACTAAAGTATTCCAAAACATTGAAGGCAAATTTACCAAAGATACAGACTCCATAAAAGGTATCAGAAAGAAATATCAGAGATCAAAAAATTATAAACAGATGACGAATACAGTTTTCTGAAATCATGGGGAAAATGGTAAATCACAATGAATTAGTCAGAAAAGTTAAAGTACAATAAGAGAACAAGTAAAATTTCTCTAATAGCAACTAGATGACACTAAAAAGATAAACCTAAGGCTGACTAAAATTAGAGAGAAATTAGAAAAGAGAAATATGGAATAAAAAATTCTGTTTAGTAATAGAAAAACTTATAAAGATGAAGACAGATTTCAACATACAATTAACACAGGTCTCAACATCAGACTGTCTTTAAATTTCTTCTGCAAGAGTAGTTAGTCCACTGCCTTCAATCTAAGTCTCTGGAAAATTACCTGAACATGAGCAAAATGCAGGCAAACTTTCTGCCAAGATATGGCACATATCGTCTGGAGTCCAATAGTGAATGCAGTCTTTCCCAGCAGAAACCTCACCAGCCTGGTTTTTACTGACAGAATTTCTACCAGCATTCTGGTCTTCTGAGCTCTGACCAGAATGTCCCATCAAATACAGCCTTAGGCATTTGAGAGCCAATGTTGGAAGCAGGCATCTAGACACTTTCCAAAAGCCACCTCCAATGGTTCTTGAGCCTCATGATCTGGTACAGTCACAGCAACGTCCCCATTCCTTGTACAAAATTCTATCTTAGTTACTTTCTCAACGCTGGTACAAAATACCTGACACTCAAAGTTAAAGAAGGAATAGCTTATTTGGATTGAATTTTGTAGGGCTTTCAGTCCAAAATCAGTTGGCTCCAAGACAGTGTGACATGGTAGAGGGGCATCACAGAGGACAAACAGTTCATGATAAGCAGAATACAAAAGCCATCAAACTCTAAGTGACAACAGGAGCTTCTTTCTGTCTCAGCTACCAGAACTATACCAGGTTAATTTCTGGCCCTATTTAGCAATCACACACCCTTAATTTACCCTTAATTCATCACACACTATACATCCAGCTACCTCTGAAAAAGTTTCGTCTATGACTGCATGATGCTTTTGGGAGATATCTATACACATTTGCGTACCACTTTCTCATGTGAGAAATCCGAAGTATAAATCAGTCATAAAATAAAAGACAGAGTAAAGAGTACAGTAAGACAGGCATTTTGTAAATAAGAAGAGGACCAATATGTGGAGGGTGGGAAGACAGGGAAGAGAATGCAAAGTGTTAAGGTGTGTCAACTGCATCTATACATCACCCACAAAGAATGTAATCATTATGTGATGCCAACATAAACTAAACCAAAGTGAAAATGAGGGAAGGGGATTCAGAAGATGGAGGGAGCAAGGAGAAAGAGGAAGGGAATAGAAAGATTATTTAAAGTTTAGTATATTGCCAGTGGTTTTACCAAGGAAAATCCCTCACTTATTTATGATTTTAATAAAATGAAAATGATTAAAACAATGAAAAAAATCAAGATATGTTAGTTTTATATACTACCTAATTTGAACACAAACATTATGTAGCCCAAACATGTACTAATAAAAATATTGTTAGTTTAAAGTAGACATGGGAGCCAGCGAGATAGCTCAGTGGTCTGAAGTGTCTGCTTAGGGAAGCTTATGCAAGCAAGACTGTGGTTCAATCCCTGGCACCACATGGCATGCCATCCCCACCCCCAGGGCAGGCTGAGCCAGCCACAAAAAAAGAAATAGACATAGCAATTAAATTTGTATGTGTATAATTTTTTAAATTTTCTTTATTTTTTGAAAGAGAGTACAAATTAAAATTAAAACAAAAAAATTGGGCTGGTTAAATAGCTCAGCAGATTAAAATACCTGATTAGGCAGACACAGTGGCCAGGGTTGAGTCCCTTTATACCCTGTCTGCCCTGTCCTCAGGGCACACTGAGATGGTGATACAGGCTGGGTGTCGTGCTGCACTCCTGTAATCCCAGCTCTTTGGGAGGCTGAACACAGGCAGATCATTATGAGTCTGCTCTGAGTAGTGAGACCCTGTAGACCCTTATTAAATAAATACAAAAAAAATAAGAAAAAATTGAAAGTGATACAGAATTTCATTTGACAAAGTAATTTGTTGTAATACAACATAGCATCTTCCAACCAGTTTCTGCTGGTGTAGAGAAAGAAGCAGTTAATGCTTTAACCTGTTTCATCTCGTTTTTTCAATTGTTTGTACATTTTCTCTCCTTAATTTCATATACATTTTTCTCTTTTCTTCTTTCTTCTTCAATTTTACATGCACATATTTGGTAATATGAATAATTGGTTGGAAAAATTTATACTCTTGTATGTATAGAAATTTTGATCATGCTGGACAAATGGTTGCTGTCATGTAATTACATAAGGAACAAAAATGCAAGGTGCATATCAATTACTTACAGATTATTTAACACATGGTGTTATACTTAATTTTTTAAAGAAAAATTTTTTCATATCACTTTATTTCTAAAAGACATGCCTAAAATTTTAAAATATTTTTATTTGAAGTAATGGTCACAGTTAACTGTTATATTTGAATGACAAGAATATGGGTGATAGCTTGCACATTAAATACAAAAGGAATTTTAAATGTATTGTAGTGCAGCCATATCACTTTTGTTAAAAAACAAACATTGCATTCTTTAAAACGTTTTTTGGATGTATCATTCATAGCATCCCTGATGATTGTGGTGAATGGAGTTTGAGTGGAGAGATAGGGAAGATGGAAATACTGAAGTGTATTGATGAATGGTAAAAATACAGATTAGTATTAGACAGTGATTTAATGAATTTTTACTACTTGGTAAAAATTAAGTTAAATGTTTCAAAAAATCATCAAGAATAAGTGAATTAATGCCCCATTTATTTCAAGATTTTAATTGCAACCTCAAAATAGAAGAGATGGTCGAACAAGGCCTTTTGGGCAGACAGTGTTTCTCTATTGAAACAAATGCTCTCTACTCATGGAGTAATCATGCTGGTCATCCACAAAAAATAAAATGAAGTTCAATTTGATATTTTCTGAACAATGAGTTGTTTATTTTCGTCCTCCCGTCACTTAGTAACAGGCAAACAGGGAAGAATTACTAGAAGTGCGACAAACATTGTCACATCAAGAGTAAGTGTAATGTGCATTTGATTGGTGTGCGAGCTGTGTAAGTGAATTACATGGCACACTTCTGGGTGTGTCTAGATGGGTCTCAGGTAGCATGACCTGAGGACTATGGCTGTTCCACACCAGCTCCCTTCTCTCTGGATTTTTCTTCTCATTCTTCTTCCTGGATAGCAGGAGGCAAGGGAGTTTCCGAACCACACTCTCCAAAGTGTCAGAAATAAGCTTTTTCAGGAAATATTCAGATATAGACTTATTGAGGTGGCATGTCAAAATCTGTCAGGTGTTTTCAGTTATAACAGTTTGATGTAAAATCTCTATTTTCCTTTGGATTAAACTGTGGATTATACTCATCAGATCAACAGAATGAGGAGTTAACTGGAACTGGAAATTGACCTCACAATACATATACATAACATAGTATGTTATTCTTATTCTTTGAGTTGATATCTTAATGTGAAAGTGTAAATGTTGATTGAATTATGATGTCTTTAATTTCTCATTTATCTTTAGTATGGAAAGACTGGTCTTAGCGTTTTTCCCCTAGTATAAGCACATCTCAGTTTGCACATAATTTTTATGTTATACACTTATTTATATAGTTGGTTGCTCAAAATTCTTCATATCATTTATTGTCAGAAAGAAATACAGGTTGCTTAGATTTCCAGGCTTGTCACTAAAGTATATTTAATTAAAAATTTGTTTGAACTAGAAAGTATATCTTATTTCCATGCATAACTGAGACTTACACCCTTGATTCTAATCTATAAGAGGCAAACTATATGTGCTTATACACAGGAAGCAACAACAGAATCATGTAGGAAAACTTACCAAATACATATGCAATGTATTTGAAAAAAACAAAATGTTAAATTCCCACAACTATCTAGACACAAATTAAAGGAAGTAGAGCTTGACAAAAGGGCACATACCTAATTATAGGTTTAAAATACTTGTGCAAATAAAAGTGAAGTGTCTTATGATTCCAGTAATTATGACAAAAATTGGTTGGAAATAGTAAGTTAAAGTAAATCACTTAAAATTAAAATATAAATAACAATTGATGATGTACAACATCCAACATATTACCATCCTTCCATACTATCCACGAAATAGAGAACTAGAACATTCCACTAGGGTACAGTAGGAGATATTCTTGGCAACCAAAGTGTCCTTCAGTCTTTCTTAGTCCAGATGCAGTTCAAAGTGACTATCTCTTTTCTTCATTGCTAATTTACTATCGATGCAATGCGAACTGTCTTGCTACAAGAGCATTTCAATTAGGTTATACAAATGAAAAATAAGGAATTAATTTTGATAGCAAAACACTGAACTTTTTAAACATAATGCCTTTCTTCAATTAATACTAATAAAAACGGCTCTATAGTGTTATAAGGACTATTCCCTGTAAGAAAGTGATTATTTTATTAATGCTTATTTGGATAGCTTAGTGGCATAAGTACCTGCTTGGCAAGTGCAAGGTCCTAAATTTGATTCCCGGTACCAAAAATAAGTAAACAAATAAGTAATAAAGAATAGTGATGTCCATTTTAGGAACTGCTACGTTCATGTGACATATCTTGTTCATTTTTGATTCTTCCTTCCAATTTTTTTTCTTCTTTCAGTACCTGATCCTGTCAGTAATACCCATGAGTGTACCTACCAGTTTCTTATTATCTACTCTTTATTATGCTCAATTATTTGTTTATATCTTAGATTTTTCATATAGGAGAAAGATTGTGCAAGACTCTTTCTTATGACTTAGTTTTCAAAGAGCTAACTTTTTCTACAGAACCCACATTGTTTTGAATTAAAGTTTAATTCATGAACATGCAAAATAAATAGAAAAATATGTGACAATAAAATAGTACTTCACATCTTCATAATGCTTATGGACTCTCATGGTAAACATTCTGAATGCCTTACATTTAATTCTTAAAATAATAGGTATTTAGAGATGATCATTATTTCCACATTAAATATGAGAAAAGCAACAATGAGAAGATAAGTAATTTACCAAATGTTTGCTTGGCTAGGAAATAATAGAACCTGAAAGCACAATAGATAATGTGAAACAGAAATAATTTGTTCACTGAGAAGGAAAAACTGGGATAAAGAAAAGGATGAAAGACAGAAGGAAAAAATATATGTGTGTATATATGCGGATAGCTTGGATAACTGCACTGATTTCTGCTGGCCTATTGAAAGCAGCAGTTAATGCTTAGTCTTATATTTTTTCTTTGTAATTTCTCATAACTCTTTTTGTTTTGTTCTGTTTTTAAAAAACTGATTTGACAGGTTTATATCTGGTACCCTAAATAACTAATTTGAAGATAGCATCATACCATACAGCAAGCATTGTTAAATTCCTATAATTTTAATGAAATTTCGTATTGTTTCTAATGATTTATTTTGCTTATTTTTTTTTTTTTTTTTTTTTTTTTTTTTTGGTACTGGGGATTGAAGTCAGGACCTTGTGCTTGCTAAGCAGGCTAGTGCTTATGCCGCTGGGCTATATCCTCAGCCTTATTTTGTATTCTTTAAAAAATAAAAACAATAGTGCAATCTGGAAACATACAGCCAGTTGTCCACTTCTAGAATTCCGTTTTTAAGTACCACAATTATCTTTCTAGATAGTGTGAGATAAATACCCCTCATGAAGCATATGAAAATGATGAACTGTCAAGGATTTATACATTGATATACTTTGAACTGTAACATGCATCATACTCTTTATTTTTGCTAAAAACACAATACTATAGATTCTCGTAGTAAAGATAAGAGATTTATTTCAGCTTAAGGTTTTGACTGAAATCCTAGGGGCCACATCAGGTGAGGTCCGTCTAGCTGGCAGAGTCTTGAAGTAGTACTGAGAATACAATGGCCAGAGACATGGATCATGCATGTTTGTGTATATACTGTTTCTCTGCTATCCCTGTTTCCTTATAGAGTCCCTATGTCTTCGTCTGATCATGGCCAAATACCAAAAGCCTCATTTTTAAACACTATAGCTGAATTCAGTTTCCACATTCATAATACCTCACAGCTGGGATTAAACTTCAACATGGTGATTGGGAGGGAGGAATCACTCAATCCATAACATGCATCAACATGAGACATGTAATTAGTGGCTTGATCTTAGCTTTTCTATATTTTATTAGTAAAATAAGACATCATTAAACTATTCTTTGAAAATTATACATTATTTTTCCCATCTTACTGATTCCACAATTTCTACAGTTGGAATGCATCATGGCTCTCAACATTTACTTGTCTTAATCTTTAATAATATTTGTAAGAGTATTTGTAAGGTTTCATTCCCAGACAAATGAGAGTATAAAAAGATACCAATTTCTTGTAACCACAATTAGATCTTAGTGCACTTAGTAACTGACTTCTGCTGTTTAGTGAACACCCGCAAAACTCAGCATCTTTTTTTTTTTTTTTTTTGTCTTTTTGAGACAGGGTCTCACTATGCAGCTCAGGCTGGCCTTAAGCTCACTGTGTAGCTCAGGCTGGTCTCGAACTCACAACAATCCTGCTGCCTCAGCCTCCCGAGTGCTGGGATTACAGGCATGCGCCACCACGCCCGGCTTGTCTTTTGTTTGTTTATTTTAAAAGGGTTTTGTTGTGTAGTTCAGGCTGATGTTGAATTCACTGTGTAACCCAGGCTAGCCATGAACTCTCAGTGATCCTCCTGCCTCAACCTCTGGAGTGCAGGGATTATAGGCATGTGCCTCCACCCCTGGCCTGTATTCTTATTCACTGAAAAAAAAGGTCTGAATTTAACTGCGCAAAAACTACCATCAACGTCATCCAAGAGAAATTCAGTGTGAGCTATACTTATAGTCTTAACATTTCTAACAGACACATCAGAAAAGAAATAACAGTTGAAAAGAATTTTAATCACATATTTTATTTTTGGGTTCTTTTATTTTTTTTTTTTTTTTTTTTTTTTTTTTTTTTTTTTTTTTTTTTTTTTTTTTTTTTTTTTTTTTTTTTTTTTTTTTTTTTTTTTTTTGAGACAGGGTCTCGCTATGCAGTTCAGGCTGGCTTTAAGCTCACTTTGTAGCTCAGGCTGGTCTCGAACTCACAACAATCCTCCTGCCTCAGCCTCCCGAGTACTGGGATTACAAGCATGCGCCACCACGCCCGGCTTTTGGGTTCTTTTAGATGTCTCATCTTTCAGCGTTTTTTTTTTTTTTTAAATATATATTTGTTACAGGGTCTTACTACACAGGTTGGATTCATAGTGATCTTTCTGTTTTCAGCCTCCACAGTGCTGGGACCACAGGCATGAGCCATCACACATGGACTGGGTGGCTAGCTCAGCCAGTCTAGGGGTGGCACCCGTGTGGTGTGTGGTGCTGAGGACTGAACTGCAGTTCCTGAGCTTGCCTAAGCAGGCATTGAGTCTGCTGAGCTATGTTGCTGGCACAGTATTATTTCTTAGAAATATAAAATGTACTTCATACTTACAGAATACTTCAGTTCAGAAAACTTACCATGTCATTTTGGCCATAGAATAGTAGGTCTAGAGTTAGAACATATTCTCAAAATCTGAGAATTAAAAATTCAATACATCATTTAAAACATTATACTTTTGAGAATGTGTAGTTTATAGTCACAGAAAAGGCACATGGTTGAATAAGGAATCCTCAGTGGAGAATTTTGACTAAGACAATTATTCTCATGTGACATAAAATGTGCCATTTGCTTAGTAACTTTAAAAAATTATTCATGTACATCATGCAGGCTGGCCAGATAGCTCAATGGATTTTTTAAAAAATGTATTTGGTATAGGGTCTACAGGGTCTCACTATGTAGATTGAATTTGTAGTGATCCACTTGTTTTCAGCCTCCCAAGAGCTGGGATTACCACCACACCCAGTCTCAACAAGGGTTTTTTTTTTTCCTGGTAATGGGGAAAGGAACTCAGAAACATGTGCTTGCCAGGCAGGTGCTTATGCTGCTAAGCTATATTCCCCAGTCCTGGTTCAGCAGATTAAAGTGCCTGCTTAAGTAAGTGCAGGGACTGGGGCTTGATACCCCCCAAGTACTGTGCCAGCCCCACCCCCAGGACATACTACCACAGCGATTGAGACTGTGTTTAGTGGTATGTGCCTGTAATCCCAGCACTTTGAAGATTCAAAACAGGAGGATCATTCCAGGTCTTATCTGTGTAGTGAGAACCTAGAGAACTTGTACTAAAATACATTAAAAAATACAAATAAATGAAAAAAAAAGAAGTACATCAAAAATTCTCAAGAGAAGATACAAATTCCCCTCCATCATCCACATTTGAATAGCTTGGTAATCTTGTAAGAAAACTTAGAAAGAACAACATACACAGCCAAATTTAAACAAAACAATTTGTAACTGTGTATTATAGCATAAAAATTTGTTTGCCACTATATATTAGTATGTTTGACAACACAATGAATTTTTGTATAAACATGAGGTGAAATAGAATGTTTTATATTATTTTACATTTAACTGAAGACCGAAACTGTGGTTGAAACAGACAGGATATGAAGAGTGACAGACTGGAAGAACAATAAAACTAATTGTTTTCTTCTATCACTCAAAGATAGTGAACATTTTAGAGATTGAGGAAGATACTGATTGCTAAGGACATTTGTGCAAGTAGTAAGTATGGTAGGCCTTTAAGTGCTGATTTGTTGAGTACATTCCATATTCATATTCAGGGAGCCATAAGTAGCTAAAAGAATATCTGCTTCTTATACAGCCTAAGATCTAGTGATTCCAGTTTTCTTCTTGTTTGTCATCTCTTGCAATAAACTAGATGAAACCACACTAAAAATATGAAAACTGAGAGGAAATAATTGCAATAGTTTAGGTAACAAATGTCTAATTTACTGAAATGGTAGTAGAAATATAAAAGAAGGGATAGGATGCAAAATTAGAATTGATAAACTTAAAATATTACGATGAAAATTTCTACCTGGAAACCAAAACAAACTTGTAAAGCGTTAAACTGCACTTTAGCTCAAAGAGTTTATTTAATTTATTATTTGTACAAATCATGTTTGCAGTGCATAATATTTACATTCACTGTGTGGAGTTGGGACATGCACACAGCACAAAAATGATGAGAAAGAAGAGAAGTAATCACACTGATTAATTTGGAAGAACTTCTGCTTCTAGTGCAGATGGAATAACAGAAGACAGTCTTTGTCTCACAGATGAAAAAGCAGCAGCAGTAGTAACAAAAATAGTAAAGTCTGCAACAAAGTATTAAAATGTTGAAGATCCGAGAGATCACAGTCATCTCTGGGATCCAGGAAGAAAAGAAAGTAGGCCTATGTTCATCTTCCGTTGAGTGGGAACCTGACTGCACATATCCAAAGTGCTAAGAAACCTCTCAAGGAAAACAGATGTGAAGAAAAAAAACCCCAGCAAGACAACTTGTGATCAAATAGCTTACAACCTGTGAGAAAGAAAAACACTTGAGTAAATGGAAACAAAAGATATCAGAAGAACAGAGATTAGATTTTTCTTCAACAACAAGGTATGCTAAAATGTCATATAAATGGATTTAAATTATTGAATGAATTAAGATTAATTCAGAATTCTATGGGCAGTGAATATGTCTTTAGAAAAGAGAGTTCTTTCAACTATATAAAACCTGAGAGGATTTATTATAGCATATGTTCATGATAGTGAAGTTTATACAGCTGGGGGCACCTCGGCAGGTAGAACCATGATTATTAAGTTCAAGGCCAGCCTCAGCAGTTTAACCAGAACCAATTTTATTTTTTTGATGTATTTAGTACAGGGTCTACAGGATATCACTACTCAGATGGGACTTGTAGTGATCCTCATGTTTTCAGCCTCCCAAGCATTGGGATTACAGGTATGCCACCATGCCCAGTCTCAGACACTATTTTAAAAGGCAAAAAAGAATTAAAATTGATAGAGATACAGCTTCCCGGATTTGATCCCCACTACTACAAAAAGTAATTTCAATGAACATATGCTCAAGTACAGTGTGGGAACATTCCTCAAATGTTGGAAGGGAAAGGGAAGAGATGGAAGAGTACTCTTATTTTTTTGTATATGTGACCATTCGGGACCTAAAAAGCTTTGATCAGAGTTTTCTTCCCAGTACCTGAAGACCTGGATACTACATGACTTCACACATACCAGACATTAAAAAAATACTCATTATTTCAGGTGTGAACACAGAGTGATTACAGGTAGCTAATTGCAAATTATTCTTTGCTGTTTTTTAAATCAATAGTACTATCAGAACATCTTGGGATTGCCATATTAAAGGGAAAGAAGCATCACATTGATAATAGATTTGGCAGAAATTGAGCAAAGAGAGTGAGCAAGACTGGAGAGGATTTTGTGGCACTTTGGGAAACAGAGGCAAAACATGAAAGTAGAGTATGTCAAGCCCATATTTTTATGTTAAGGAGTAGAAGAGATAAGATTTTTGAAAAACAAGAAACAACAATACACAAAACTTCTAGCATGTTCTTAAATGGTAAAAAGCTATAAGGTTCATGTAGTGGAGGTGATCTGTAACTAACAAGACAATTTGAAACACAGCTAGAATAAGGGAAGAGACAGGGATTTGGGTCAGGAAGAATGAAAATATTTGAAAATGCTAATGACTTTGGTGATTTGAAGAGAAGGTAGCCAAACCTATGCTGATAAAAAGGACTAGAGAAGCGGGTAGGAGGACATTGTAACTGTGTGTTTCTCCATGTTTGAGTGGGATTGGCAGTGATGAGTGAGGGTTTGGGAAATTTAAGACTGTATGGCATGGTGCAGTGCAGACACCATGGTGGGACCACATATGAATAACTCAGGAGAGCCAAACTGCTCAATTGCAGGACAGTGTATTGGGAAGAAGAGGGGCCACACACACACATGCCTGTGAAGAAAGGGAGAGTTAGCATAAGAGGAGATAAATCATTTCAATGTGAACACTGTACACACAGTGCTTGCTTTGACATTAGGCTACTCCCTCACTGGACTACTCTAACAAAACACAATTTTACATCTGGCTAGGACTCCCTTTGTATATATGAACTGACATATTCTGATTTACAGTGTTCACGGCCACTAGCATTTTCAATCAAATGGCCCTTTCTGACCTCACAACAGACTTCCTCATCTCTACCCCTAACTCCTAACAGCCACTAATTTTTCTCCCTCATTTCTTTCTTTTTTTTTTTTTTTTTTTTTTTTTTTGGCAGAACCAGGGATTGAACTCAGGCCCCTGTGCTTGCCAAGGAAGCACTTATTCCAATGAGCCATCTCCCCAGCCCCTCTCTTTCATTTCTTTTCAGTCTAAGTTAATGGTAAAACAACTTCCAAGTCAGATGGACCTCAGATCTCAGTTACTCTTGACTTTCCCACACCTATTACAGGTTCCCAAATTGAGAAACTCAAATTTTTCTTTTATAGGCCTTCAACACAAGCTTGAATGAGGGCCTCTTCCTATGTATATTTGGGCTTAGCCTCAGAACACATTCCATGAGTCTTTCATGAAAGGAAGAAGGGGTAGGTTAAGTGCCAAAATGTGGAGTATGCCCTCTGTTAGAAACTCTTATCTCCATGGAAGAATCTCCAAACTCTATAAGTGCTCAACTAACTAGAATCCATTCATATGCAAAACTATCATTTACAGTGTGAAGTTATGTTTTAAGCCTCAGAATGTTCATCTTGGATTGCAAGTCTCTGCCAACAGGGTGGTATGTGACATACCCTTATTCAGACCCCAGATATCTGCCTCTTCCCTATCATCTTAAAAGGTCATATGCCATCCCTATCAGTTCACCTCATTTCCATGAACGTCTGTGCCTTGGGACAATGTCATTCATAGGAAGCACATGGTGCTGACACAGGCATAGAAATGTGAGGCAAGGGTGCCAAGTATTCAGTTCTCAGTTACACTCACTCATTGCTGGCACCAAATACCCAGAACCCAAAATTAAGGAAGAAAAGGTTTACTGAGCTCATGGCTTGTGGAGGTTGCAGTCCATGGCTGGTTGACTCCAAGGCAGAGTGGCACATGGCATTAGGCAATGGTTCACAGTGGTGGAAAACAGCAAAACAGCAAGAGCAAAAAGGGAGCAGCAGGGACAGAGAGCAAGAGTCTCTTTCTTCTTTATACTGCATTCAGGTGATCCACCCTAAGGTGGGTGTAGTACTCACAGCCATGATCCCAGTATTAGTTCACAAATTAATCACAAACTAGAACCCCACCCTAGGACACAAGAGGCTTTGGGGGGGCATTTAGACACAGTCCATAGCACTCAGGAGCTTTGGAAGAAAGTCAGTTGAGGAAATTATCTGGCTTGTTTTAAAGAAGACCCACTAACATTTTGTCATTTATCTACTGTACTACTCAGGTAACTAGCGACAGTCTTTCTCCTGGCAGCTGCACACCTCTGTGCACTGGTCATCTGCCTCACATGTGATCACATCATCAGTGACTGTCTTTCACTCATGACTAATTTTATCCATTCTCATAGTCCTAATCTCAGAGGCGAGCATCAGTATTACCCAGCAGAAAAATTGCCCATCTCAAGCAGACATCGAGACAGATCCTAGCTCTGCTATCTGCCAAGCATGCAATGCACGTTCAGTGAGATCAAGCCATGGGTGCTTCCAGAACCCACCACTAGTGAGCTATGTATGGCCCTCCTGTCACTCTGCATGGGAAATTTGAAGAGGATGTGAGTCTGGCTTGTACCAACTCTATTCTAGAAGGTCCCCTTGCTCAGATCACCCTATCATTTTGGATGGTAATAATCGTTCAGATACTTGCCAAGCTCATGTAATCTGTCCAGGCACTGCAACAGATCCTCTGTTGTCCCCACTCTGGTTCCAACTCTACCTGTTGTTTGACTATACATGCAACTCTGTGGACTTGTTCACCAGGGTGTATTCTCTGTGGCCCTGAAAACTGGTATAGACTCATCTTTTTCTGATGCTCCTCAGTAATTATATTCTGTCTTGAGTCATTTCATTCTGAACAAATCCTGACTTCTGAAAATCTAGTATTGATATTTCACAATAGCAAGGAATGTCCAGACGAATTCTGTTACACACACTACACTTAGAAATTTCCCTTTATGAGTGAAGGATTCAGTAAATTTTGTACTCAAATGAGCAAACTAAGATATACTAAAGTAAACTTACAAAAAATTTTATCCCCAAATTATGTAAGACTTGAAGATTAAATAATATAACATGCCCAAAGGGGGTAAGGCATTTGGACATTTTTAAATATCCCAATAATACTCAATGTATTGAATTTTGTAACAAAATTTTATCAAAATTTATGAAAACATATTAATTGGAACAACAATTATAATTTACTTGGTGCCATGAACAATGTATATTTTCCCATAAGTTCATGTGTAAAAGGCATTAATTTATTTCTATAAGCATACTAACAAATGGGAATAAAATATGTGTCCCTCTGCAGCAAATTGTTAATAAATGGCAATGTACATGGTTCAACTCAACAATGAAGCCTAAAAATAAATGGACTCTGGCCCATCTGAAATGAGCTGCTCCATTTGAATTTTCTGCAAATATCAAGGCAGTTTAAAAAAATTTTCGAGCCCTGGGGATGTAAGTTAAGGATTTATAAGGCAAGGAATCTGGCAAATAAATTGCTCAGCTGAATATCTGAAAATATTTGTGGGAGTAGTGGAAGCACCAGGAAGGAAGAAGATGTCTCTGAGCATCACTGTCAGGAGGGCACTGTTAAATGGAGGGGGCCTGAATGCGACCGAGAGGGTGTACAGGGAGATGGAAGCCTCAGTGACAGGCGCAGATGGAGTCTTGGCTGTCAATTCCTTGGGAGCCAGTGCAGGCTCTGTGACCCCGGCAGGTCATCGGGTCCTTGAGGACAGGAAGATTCATCTTTGTGTACTTGGGAAAGGCAGTAGAATGAGGAATGTGTGGGACGTGAACACAGCGGCCGAGTCCAGTAAACAGACTGACCTCTCAAGGAACCACCATGTGAGGAGCAGGAGGACTCTGGTCCAGGGAACCTTAGGGACAGTGCCATCAGCTTGGACTCCCCTTCCCATGGCTTTTCTAGGCCTGTTTTCTTACAACTTTGGTCACACAGTAGACTGCACTGCTCTGCAAACAATGTGGATGCACGGGAAGAAATAAAGCACAGGAAGGTGGTCCCAGGGGATTTATACATGTAGTGTGTGGCCCTAGCCGTAGCATTTAGCAATGCTGGGAAAGAGGGGCAAATACAGAGCACTTGATGACTTACAGTTGTGACTATGATCATCTTCCCTCTACAAGAGCCTATTTATGTCTGTTGAGTTTTTAGATCTTTTTTTACCTGGAATCAATCTGATGGTCTTGTGCGTGCCAAGCAGACCCTTGTGCCACTGAGCTATATCCCATTCCCTTCTGAGTTTTCAGTTCATCAAAAAATTAGACAATTGGAAGGGTCCAGCACAAACAAAATCTAATTACCAAAATGCTGAAAAGCAACAGAAATAATTTTCTACAGAAGAGAATGTAATTTAATATGGAAACTTGGAATTCACCAAGGTTTTTCAACAATCCTGCATTTTTATGACAAAGACCAAAACATCCTCTTTCTGCCATCTTCCCCAGGAAAACATCCAACTTTTATTTGACTATAACATCCAAACATAATGTAGCTTTTCTAGATTACACAGGAGAGACTATAACACAAGAGGCTCCGACTCTCACCTCAGGGTGAAGACTGTCACCCCATGGATGCCTCTCACTGCTCAGAAAAGTTCTACAGCAGTAGGAAACACCAGCTTGTACACCGTGTTCAAAACAGGAGCGCCATTCTTTTCCTACGCTCCCCAGGCAGACTGTTTCTCTGCCATGCGATTCAAGAATAATTTCTTAGGACAAGTTACTATTCCTTTACCATTACCACTAATTTTGAGGATCACCCTAGGAGGGCTTGGGCAGGACTCACAAATGCTGTAGCCTTTCTTATCCTAGGACTCAGTTAACTAAATAAAAGCTCCTAAAATGTGACTGCAGTAACCTAAGACAGTTACATGCTTTGATTGTTCTCACTGGAGCTCCCCCTCCTCCAACCTGACTCTGTGTTCTGTATGAGGGTAGACCACACAAGATGTCCTCATTATGTAAAACGTTTCTCTTAGACTCCACAAATTTAAGATCCAAGATGGGTCATTTTCCTGTTAGCATCTTTATCACAAGCACAGAAACTTACAAAGCTCACTATTGAATTACTGCTGGGAATCAAAGAGCCACTGAGCCAGTTTATTACTACTTAATTTTATTTATATTCTTCCATCCCCTAATGGCAACTAGGTTATCTTTTTGAACTTTACAAAGAAAAGAGACAAATAACTGAGAATTAAGCAAACCAGTATTATAGTATGTTTTGTTGCTCTGTTTGCATATGCCCACTATATTTTGGGGGGTTCATTCACACATTTCCAAGAAATATCTCCATTACAAAGCCACATATAGTCAGTTTCCATAGTGTAGTGGTTATCACGTTTGCCTGACAAAGCCACGTATTTACTCTTATCACATGCAACTAAACACTTACAAATGTGTAAAAATATCTAAGACTTATAGAAATATATTTAGTGGCAACAACAACTGTGAGCTGATTAATTAACCAAATACTCTATTCAAAGGAAAAACATTTTGGAGGCTGTAAAAAGGTGACTCACTATGAGTCTGATCTAGTAGTGAGACACTGAACATCCTGCAGACCCTTCCCTAAAAGAAAAAAAATACAAAAAAGGAAAACAATTTGAAAGATAATCAAGTGTAGCAAGAACACAGGAATTTCTAATGCTTTCTCTACCTCTAAGCCACTTCCCCACTGCTTGTAAGGTAGTAAGCCTCTCCAAAATGCAGTGAAGGACTGGTATTCTTCGCACTGACAGGGAGAGTAACTGCACTTTGCCCTGCTACTTTAAGGTGGTAGAGAAGTACGGCCACGGCTGGCTGAAGCTTTGGCTTTAGCCCTCTCTTTCTCGTCTCTCAAAGCCTCTGCATAATGTACTGGGAAGGCACTAGGTACAGTTTCGTTAATCTTAGCCAAAAACTCAAGGACTTTCATCTTGTTGGTCTCGGCATATGCCCGTGGGCCCCACAGGAATTCAGAGCATGGATGATCACTGTGATGTGCACTACGGTATACCAGATACCCTAAATTTAAGAGCTCGTTGATGATGACATTTTGTGGCTCACCAAAGATCAAGTGTTCTGCACCATTATATATGTCTAAAGCACTCAGGAAATTCCAGACCACCTCTTCACAGGCAGAGTTGCCATTTAAAAAGATCACACCAAGGAGAGGCATCAGAAGCCCATTCACGGGAAAGCTCAACCCAGTGAACATACTCACATCATTGGGGCCATCTACCTTTGTGACAAGGGTGTAGGAGCTACCACCAGGCTTGGTTTCCACAAGCTGAAGGCCAAACAGCAATTCGACCCGATCAGCAGCCATTTGAAGGATCTCAGAGTATTCTGGCCGGAACCTTTTGTGGATAATCCTCAGCATTTCACCTCTCAGAATGGGCTCATTTATTTTGTACCTATACAGCATGTAATGCATCAACATTCCGGCCTTCTTTCTATGGAGCTCTTTCACTAAACTCTCAGTAGAGGGTGTGGCCTTAGAGGAAGCAGCCCTTCCATACTTCCTGCCCTTAGCACCTTTCCAGGACATGTTTTGGGAAGACTCACCTGCCTGCGTGGCATGGGATGGAGCTGCCTCTGACTGTTGAGCAACGAGGCCCACAGAGGTGCTAGAGGCAGCTTCCCCAGAGAGATCAGAGCAGGATGGGCCCTCCCCTCCCTGTGCCCCTGGAGCCTGAGCATTCTGGGCAAGCTGGTTCTTGCTTCGGGCCTGGCGGCGTTTTGCTTGAGCACGGAGCTTACTCTTGTGTCCCCGGGGCATGATGACTGAGATCAGGGACCAAAGATAGCACTGTCAGCTGGAGAATACGTGTCCCTGGCACCTAGAGGAGAGAAAATGACATTCTGTGAGTACTTTCAGCAAGCAGATCCCACCATGCCTCTGGTCAACACCTCTCCACTGCTCCAGCTAAACTAGTGTTTTCTCCTTCTGGCCCTGGGACCCAATGCAGGAGCTATGATCTATCTTACAAGTGTACCCCTCTCTAGGGCTACCATGGACACAGAATGTCTGACCAATTCTTCTCAGTAAGTGTGCAAGTGTGTTGTGACTTTTACATGCCATCATCATAGGTACCTTGATAGGACCTGTCACAAATTTGTTGCACGACACTGATTTAACCTCAATGCACCGTGATATAAATAAATGAAAAATGAAGCAATTTGTCTTTCTAGGGTTCCTGTGCCAAAGCAGTACTGCTGTTTCTGTCACACTTCCCATCCTGTGCCCCTTGGTCCTCAACCTTCACACAGATGGCACTCTACTTCTGAAGATTGAATACAAAGAAATGACAAGCAGTCTCCACTGATAACACTGCTTGCTTTTCCAAGGAGGTGAGCCCAGCCTCAGCCACATTATTTGTGCTTCATTTAGCTCTGTGGCACATATCTGCGGTTCTCTCTAATGACTGTATGCCCTTTGCATCAATTTAAGTGTCTTGCTACCTCCGAGTCCCAAGATTAAGCAAAGTTTGGGGCACATCTAAATTCTCCCCTTATCCATTAAGCTCCATTCTTCTGGGCATGTTGACTCCTCACTTGGACAGGGTCCGAGCTCCACCACCAACCTATATGAAAATGCCACACTGATACCAAGGCCTTTCTCCTGCCCTCCCACGGTACATGGTAAGGAGAGAATCTGCAGCAGAAGGAAGCGGCCCTTGTGTATGGGGTGAAACATACTAGGAAAGCTAAATTTGGACCACACTTTTGCTTCACTCAACGTCATGTACAATCTATGTACTTTCTGACCTCCAGTATTTACTTTGTTTTCTAAAAGGAAAAGAGTTGAGCTGACAAATGTTTGAGACTGACTTTTTCTCCACAGCTAACTTCACATAAGCATATGATCTTGCTTTCACCACTATGCTGTTCATTTCCTTTTGGAAACACCACATCGGTTTTAGGAAATTTATATATTTGGCAGTGCCTTTCAATTCAATAATTTGACCACATTACTTTTTAATTGCCTCCACTATGTTTGCAATGAGAAGAAATGCAAACAATACCAGTTACTTCTACACCTGTGTTACATCTGTAGAATCAGAGAAAACACAGACAAAGGGAACAACATCTGCCCTAGGCTGGGAGCAATGCAACAGTGTAAAGTTTCCACAAACTCTGACCCAGGTTTGAGGTCCAGACTTGTGAGATCCCCACCAGCTGTGTGAGCAGCACAGCCACCACTCACAGCTATGACACAGCCTATGGCTCCACATGAACGAGATGGGCCTGGTAATCCTGCTTTGTACTCCTGGTGGAAGCTGTGTAGTGAGTGGGCAGCCCTGAGCACAGATACGATTATCAGGGAATCCACCCTGAATCAGGTGGCTGCACGTTCTGACCAACAATTTCACCTCCCTTAGACCTCCTAATAAGACACAGGAGCTGCATTTGTCAGTCTTTCTCTAAGTGCTCCAGTACAGACATCGAAGGCAAGGCATGCAATTAATCTCTTCCAGGGGAGGGACCATGGGAGCCACAGTTTCACTTGTGATCACAAGCAGTATATCTGGTTCCCCTCTTCATAATCTGTGCTTATCTCGTCTTAATCATGTGCTGTTAATCTGTGACTGTCAAAAACTTGAAGATGGATTTTGGTGCTGCATACCTCCCCAGAGTCTCAGAAGAATAAAACTTACAGGCTGCAGATCACAGCATTATATGCTGTGCTGTTCTACACACTGTGACAGCAGAGTGTTCCGAATGAAACCCTTGTGTAGTCTCCAATTACTCCCTTTTTTTCCTTTCTGGCCACTGCCCTAAGGATGTCTTCCCATCTCTATGACCTTTGAACCCAAACTGATGGCCAACTCATCTTATCCTTCATACCTGGGTTCTCTATTGCCTGGGAATAGGGAGAATTCCACATGTAAATCACTGATGTGGGCAGTACAGCCTATGTTGTTCAGTGACTGCAATCTGACATCCACATAGCCCATAGGGCTTGAACGAAGACATATGTTCCATTTCCGCATCCTCAATACCCTTATATCTTGAAAAATGTGCTCCAGTTCCCCCATGTGTGGACAACTGCTCATACTGACTGGATCAAGGGTGTTAGACAGAACCTGTTTACTTCTTGGACTCCTGGCATGATTTTGAATCTTCTTTGGCCCGAACCTTAAGGGGTCCACTTTGAAGCATCCTCACTGCCCTGATATGATCTGGAAAGGAACGAATCTAAGTGGGCCACAGCCAGGTCCTCAGACATTGTGATTTTTTACTTTGATTCTTAGCCACTGGAAACAGGGCTCTCTTCCCTCCCCACAGGAGGATGCTGTTGTGAGGGCTCACAGATTCCTAAGAAGTCTGAGG
>PVKA01009808.1:0-66876 GCA_004027165.1 Ctenomys sociabilis
TTTTGGTGGAAGTGGGGATTGAACTCAGGCCCTTGTGCTTGCCAGGGAAGTGCTTATTCTACTAAGCCAGCCCCCAGAAATATTCTAAAGAATAAACATGACACACCATGTTTATGCTCCCTGACGACAAAATTAATCGGATGTTCCAATAACATACCCTGGAAGTTACAGGCTCAACTCCTTAAGTGCCCTATAGAGCAGTATGCATCAATTGTATTAGTAAGCGAAGGGCCGGCGGTATAGCTCAGCAGACTAAGTGCTTGCTTAGGTAAGCGCAGGGACCAGTGTTCGATCCTTGGTTCCCCAAGCTGCGCCGGCCCCGCCTTCGGGTGCGCAGAGCCAGCGATGCAATCCGGGCGTGGTGGCGGGCGTGGTGGCGCGCGCCTGTAATCCCAGCACATGGGAGGCAAAAAGCAGGAAGATCACTATGAATGTGGGCTACATACATAGTGAGACCCTGCACCAAAAAAAAAGAAAAAAAAAAAAAAGGAAAAAAGAAAGTGAGCCTCAGGGGAGGAAGGACCATGGGGCCAAGGGCATCACTCTTGGGAGCACATGAGGTGGGAACCCATATGCCTGGCTGCTCTGAATCTTGGAGCCCCACCACAGCTTCTCCCTTACTCCTGTGCTGGGGACTGAATGAGGGGCCTTTGCCAGTGCTACATGCTAGCTCTTATTTTCATTAGTGCATGTTTATAGTACATGATCACCTTCATTGTGGGGAAGTTGTACATAACACACCTTTATTCTTTTTACATCCCCATCCCCCTCTTCATTTCTCTGTCCCAGCTTGTTTGTGTTGAGATAGGGTTTAGTTCAGGCTGGACTTGAATTCACTATGTAGCCCACACTGGCCTAGAACTCAGAGATTCTCCTGACTCAGCTATCTGAGTACTAGGATTTTGGGTGTGCGTGAACTAGCCCAGGTCCAGAATTTTTTCATCCCATTCTGTATCTGTTGGAGAGCTGTATTTTTTCATGACACTATGTATCCGTTGGAGACCTGGTCCCGGAACAAACAATCATAAGGAAGTAATGTGGCAATGTGTCCAACTTCCTTGACCTGCAGTCTGAGCAATGGGCTCAACTGCATTCCCAGGGCTCTGGAATGTGTGGTCTCCTGTTTATCAGTTTGGCCTTAGTAGCCTAAAGTTAACTAGGACAAATGTTGGGCACATGTTCAAAATTTTCAGTACATAACCTTGGAATAAATAAACAAAATTGCCGAGCCAACAGCTTGGTCCTCCCAACCCTGGGTTTCTTTCACATTCTGTCTCTCCTCTACCCTGTTCTCTCTGAGAGGGTTGGATCCCTACATGTATCCATGAATAACTTCCCATTTCCTCTTTCCCAGCACCTGGCTGTTCTGTTAATTTGACTGCACTTGGTATCGTAAATGGTTAAATACTATATTTAACCTTTTGTTACTGATTACTTTCACTTAACACACTATCTTCAGGGTTCACTCACATTGCAGCATGAGTCAGAATTTCCTTCCTTTTACACCAGAATAATACCCAGTGTATCTACATACTGTGTGTGATTTATCCATTTATCCACCGCCAGGTATCTGGGTTGCTTCTAATTCTTATCTATGTAAGTAGTGCTGCTATGAACTTTGGTATACTGTCTCTTGCTCACTTAAGTAGGCACGAATGTCCTGCAAAGGGGCCCTGGAGTGTGTGTGCCTGATGCCTGTCTCATGAACCCTGATTCCCTATCCCTGGACCCCTGCACATTTCCTGCACTGCACCCTTTTTTAGTTGAAGAAAGACCTGGGCCTTCCTCTTCATTCTTAGCTCATTCTTTTTAATGTTCCCCTGTCAGGAACAGTCCAGCTACATGAACCTTGGATTCATCTTTGACATCCTCATTCTCTCACCCACCCCAAGCTCTGCAACTTTTGTTTCCAAATTAGTCTTGAGAAGTTGCGCAAACAGGGCAGAATGTTTGTGTTTTCTGGATGACATAAGAAGGCACCTCATTTGTCTCCCTGCTTTCCCTTTTGCACCATCTCCAAACCATTCCCTATTATTTCTCAAACTAGACAGTATACGTACATGATTTAAATTTTCTGGCCTGCAAGTCCTTCCTGGGAGGTAACTTTTTTCCAGTCCATGACCCTTCCCCAGTCTGGTTCACGTGGGCCAGGTAAATTCACTCACCCACTTATCCGCTCCACTTCTTCGGGAGCCAGACTGCTACATGATCTTTCCCACAGCATCTGCTCCAGGCCTGCACTGCCCTTCACCATAGTTGTACCTACAAATTCAAGGGTGAGTTCCTTAGTGTCAGCCCTGGGAGATAGGAGCTGCACGTAAACACGAAACATGGTTGCCCGACGCCACCACGCTTACTGAAGATCCCACTATTCCCAGAAACCGCTTCCACGGCGGTTCATCCTGCCCTTCCAACTGAACATGCGCAAAAGGCTGAGCGGGCGCGGACTGAGCATGCGGAAAAATTTGCTCCGGCGTGGACTGCACCTCCCAGCAGGCAGTGGGGCATTCTTTGGCCTCTCGTGACCAGCGACTTCCGGCGTGGAGAGGCGGGGCTGTGCGTGGCTGAGCCAGCAGCTGGATTGTAAGGAGGGTTCCTGAGGGCCCGCTGGGCGCTGGCCGCCATGGAGGCCGTGCCCCGCATGCCCATGATCTGGCTGGACTTGAAGGAGGCCGGTGACTTCAGTTTCCAGGCTGCCGTGAAGAAGGTGAGCCACCTCCCGCCTACCCCGACCTCCCTGTACCTCCGTCGGGGTCCAGCCCCGGATGTCTCCGCACGCCCACCCCTCCCCGAGTCCCATCGCGAGGTCGGTGAGGCAGGTTTTTCTATGCCTGTTTTCTCCTATCGCACGGCGTCCGCAGATCGCCCTTTCATTCTGCTCGCCTTCTTGTCCGGACCCCTTTCGCTACTTGTGGCCCCGGCCCTCTGCATTTCCCACCCGGACTCCCTACTTCTTCCGTTTGACGCTCAGGACCCGATTCCATCCCGCCTCTCCACGGGAGGACCGCCCCTGGGTAGTATCAGTCCACAACGCGACGAGGACTGGCGCGAGGAGGCTCGGGAACTCCGGTAGCTGAGAGGGATGCTGGTGCTCAGTGGGGATTTCTCTGACACTGTGTGGTCACCTCACAAGAAGAATCTTACTCGAAAGCTCCTTTGGACCACAAGGCAATTCATACTGTTTTTAGGAGGGCTGTATTTTCTGTAGCTGCCTGGATTCATGAAGGAAAAGTGTTGCAGCACTGGTCATTGTGTTGGACACAGCCTGCCGGCAGGTTCTACATACACAGAAGCGCGGGGCTTAGAGAGCAGGTGTGCAGATGTGCATCAAGCGCCCTCTGACCACCAGACAGCTTGGAGGACAAGAGAAATGAAAAGGAACCAGAAGGCTGTTGAAGTTGGGAGTCTTGGTGATTTTCACAGCGTAAGCTGTAGACAGTTTTACTCAGCTCAGTAGTGTGCTGGAAGTGGGTTTGGAGGTAGTTTCCTAGGAAGCTGTCTCCTGTCTTTTCACACCCACAGACTTTACTCAAGGCTCCGTTTGTTTCTTTTTGTTCACAGTGCTGGAAATTGAACCCAGTGGAGCAGACATGGTTACCATGCGCTGTCACTCCGTCATCACCCCCTCAACCCAGGCCTGTTTTTCCTATTCTGTAAACTCAGCAAGTTAAACCAATGAAAAATTCTACAATTTTAACTCTTCCTCACATTTTGTACAGATACTAGATGAGTTTTCTAAAACACAGAGAATCTAGTTTTACAGAATAGAGTCAGCACTTTTGTTTTCCCATTCACAGTTCTGACCTAGCTGGGCATGGTGGTACATGCCTGTAATCCTAGCATTCCAGAAGCTGAGGCAGGAGGATCCTTGTAAGTTCGAGACCATCCTGGACTACAAAGTGAGTTCAAGGCTAGCCTACACTGCATAGTGAGACTCTGACTCAAGGAAAAAAACAAAACAACCCAACCAGAGTTCGGACCTATTCTAGTCCTTTCAACATTTAATGAGGTCCCACCATGTGCATGAATTGCATGCTTCTGATATATAGCTACTTGCTCTGTTCTTCACATGCTCTAGGATTCAACCTTGCATTTTTGTTGGTCGATTCTCTTCTGCCAAGAAGAGCTCAAGTCTTTGCCCTGAGGGGTGGTATTGGACCCTTTTTCAATCTCTATATTGGGACACCTCTTTCAAGGCCTAGTTTAAGTCCACGCTTCCATAAAGCTTTCCTTAATCCCTTAGCTGGGTTAATCTCTGAAGTCCCCTCTTTTCATCTTTTTATTTGAGACAGGGTCTTTAAGTAGTACAGGCTCACCTTGAACTCACAGTTATCCTCTTGCCTTAGCCTACCTGTGCCGTGAACCATAGACCTGTATCACCATGTTCATCAGCCTTTAGTGTTTTCTTTGATGATAGTTATGTGTGGCTTTTTTTTTTTTTTTTTTTTTTTTTTTTTTTTTTTTTTTTTTTTTTTTTTTTTTTTTTTTTTTTTTAGACAGAGTTTTGCTATTAGCTCAGCCTGGCCTTGAATTTACAGCAATTCTCCCACCTCAACCTCCCAAATGCTGGGATTAGAGGCATGTACCACCATGCCTGGCTTGCTATGTTTTAACTCTTCTATTCAGTTGGAGTTCCTGAGAGACATCTCCATGATCCTCCTAGCCAGCAGAGCACCTACATTGTTGGCCGTCAGAAAATGTTTCTAGGGCCAGGGAGATGGCTCAGTGGAGTAAGGACTTCCCTGGCAAGCACAAGGGCCTGAGTTCAATCCCTGGTTCCGCCAAAAAAAAGAAAATGTTTCTCCCATAACTTAATGGCAATGGAGATTGCAGTTAGATTACTGTGAGCCCAAATGTATGAAAATCTAATGGAGAAAAAAACTCAGCCCAGAAACTCCTTGGAGTTATATTTGTTTGAACTTAGCTTTGTTGCTGTGGTCACTCATGTATAGCAAACCACGTACAGTGCTGGGAGAGCTGTGACTTCCCTGGGAAAACCTGGGCCTCTGAGACAAGTTGCTTGAGAAGCAGTTACTGTAGACACATTCTTTGCCAGGTAAGCCCTTATTCTACTGAGCTATCTCCCTGGCCCATCATAGATACATTCTGCAGATGTCTCTGCAGCCTGGCAATGCTTCCTTTCCTAGTGCTGGAGCCCCTCTTTAGCTTCTACTACTTGTCCCCACCTCTGTTTGCCCTGCCTCTGAGCTGTGGGAACCTCTACCAGTTACTTGAAGTTAAGGGGTAGGATTTAACTTAAGATAGTAGAGTAAAAATAAGTTGGTTCTGATCATGTGGGCCTCTCAAGCACAATGTACTGAGCCCTGGAAATACAGATGAAGACTCTTCTGCCCTGGATTCTTTTTTTTTTTTTTTTTTTGTCTTTTTTGAGACAGGGTCTCACTGTGCAGTTCAGGCTGGCCTTCAGCTCACTTTGTAGCTCAGGCTGGTCTCGAACTCACAACAATCCTCCTGCCTCAGCCTCCCTAGTGCTGGGATTACAGGCATGCGCCACCATGCCCGGCTGCCCTGGATTCTTAATACAGTGAATTTTAAAATTAGATAGATGGGTTAGGTGTGGTGGTGCATACCTGTAATCCAGCACTGGGGAGGTGGAGGCAGGAGGATTACTGTGAGTTCAAGGCCAACCTGAATTGCATAGTGAGACCCTGTCTCAAAAAAAAAAAAAAAAATATATTACATAGATGACTTCAGAGTGAGACTTGAAATATTTGCAGTGTGCAGAAGTACCCACTTAAGGAGGAATCATTAGGAAACCTTGCTAGAAGTGAGTTTTAGAGGATGAATAGGAGCTTTGTAGACAGTTTCTTGTGAGAGGTAGTTTTGTGTGTATCTTTAGTGGTGGTTGGTACTATTAAAATTTGTGAAAGGCCTTAGATTTGCATTGGGCTCAGAAGACCACACTGGTAGTTTTTTTATCTTATTTTTTATACCAGGGTTTGGACTCAGGAATTTACACTTGTCAGGCAGGCACTTCTGCCACTGAGCTGCCTCCTTAGCAGTAGTTGAATCATTGTAACTGAGCTTTAGTTGGTTGCAGGAGGCCTTGTAGCCAATTAATTAATAACAGTTCAGCTGTAGGCACTTGACTGGTTGATTAACTAACTAGCCAAATTAGTTGTTTCCTGTGTTTGGCTGTTTCTGTGTGTCAGGTTGAGTTGAGTTCTTTGAACACACTCTGGTCAGATTGCCTGGTTCACAGATTATTGTGCTTTTGCTTTTGTTCCACTAAGCACCATTAAATTTATAAACTTGTCAAGGATTTTTCTTTTAGCAGCATTATGTTTTCGTTTTACCCCCAATGGATGTGCCTTGCATTGAACCAGTGGTGGTGAATGGCATGAGTGCTGCTGCTGGTTGGTTGTTATCATTGAAAGCTTTAAAAGGTTCACATCATTGCATTGAAGAATGATGTGAAGGAGGAGCCAGGAGTTTTGAATCGCAGTACTGAACTTTAGGTTGGCACACTTGAGCCCACATAATGTTTTAGTGGAGAAGTGTTGCTGGCTTTGCACCTTTGTATGTGTGTAGGGGATGATACGGAGTCCAGGACCCTGAGCTGGGCAAGCACTGTACCACTAAGCCACAGGCCCATTTGAAGGACAGAATGTTGACTCATGGGTCACGTAAAGCATGACTCTGGTATTCTTTATGTGAGTGATTTGGCCACAGGTGTTTGTGTTCTAAGTTCTTTCTGACCCAAACACCTGTCCTTAGCCAGTCGAACATGAGCCCAAGACAGGCTCGCTTGGACTTGATACGTCCACCCCCTGGCTCATTTATTGAACTCAGAGTTATGAGCTGGGCATGGTGGCACACCTGTAATCCCAGCTACTGAGGAGGCTGAGACTAGAGGTTCAAGCCAGCCCAAGCAACCAGTCTGAGAATTTTAAAAAGAGCCAGGGATATGGCTCAGTGGCTTCCCCCAGTGCTGGGATTATAGGCTTGTGACATAGTGTCTCAGTAAGACCTTTGAGACAAGGTCTTACTTTGGTTGAACTTGGGACCTTCCTCCCTCAGTCTCCCAAGAGTTTGGATCACAGGGGTGTGCCACCAAGCTTGGCTCCTAAGTGGTAGTATTATATGAGAGATTCAGCTGTGTACCTATATAGCACAGACCAAGGAAAGTTTTATGTTTGAATCAGTTCTAGAAGTGGAGGGGGGTAAAAAAAAGAAACAGTGTATGTGGTGCACAAAAGTAATGCACACAGATAGGAGCTACCATAACATATATCTGTTGTTACAGGTACTTGAGATGCTGAGGCTAGGGAATCACCTGCAGCCAGGAGATCAAGGGCAGCCTGAGCAAGAGTGAGAACCCTACCTCTTAAAGGAAAAAAAAATGATGGAGTTGGACATAGAGAATACCAGCCTGGGCTACAAAGTGAGCTCAAGGCCAGCCTGAATTGCAAAGGCCGAAAAAAAAAAAAAATGCTGGGTGTAGAGCTCACACCTTTAAGGCCAAGACATGTGAGACTATTGCTGTGAGTTTGAGACCAGCAAGATTCTGTTTCAGAAATTTACACAAGGGCCATGGAGATAGTTCAGCAGTCTTAAGTGCCTTGTTAGGCAAGTACAAGGACCCAGGTTCGATCCCTGGTACTACCTGCTGTGCTGGCCCCACCCTGGACATGCTGAGCTGGCCACCAAGACCCTGGGTGTAATCCCAGTGCTGGGAGGCTGAGACAGGAGGATCACTGTGAGTCCAAGCTGCATAGTGAGACCCTGTACCAAATACATAAAATTAAAAAAAAAATTAAAGACGTGATGCTTTTTTTTCTTTTTTATTCTGGGCTTAATAAGTACCCTGATATTCAAAGATACTATATTAAATTAAGAGCAATGCATAAGAGAAAAAAGAATATGCTAGCAGAAGAGCAGGTGAGACAGAGGGACTTCCTTAGGTAGGAGTCAGTAAACCTGACATGGTGCTGGTGCTACCATTCTTCATGTCTGGTTCCAGCTTTTTGTAAACCACAGAGTAACAGCAGGGCCCAAGGTGTCCACTGCAGTGGTCACAGGGTACAGAATCCAGTGATTAATTGCAGGGAAGGGAGCAGAGGAGCAGCATGAAAAAACCATGGCTTGGATTTCAGGATTGTAGCACTATGCCTACCTCTTCGACTTAGGCAAATCCTCACTACCCCGGGATTTGTTCATTTGTTTTCTTTGGGCCAGCTATTGAACTCAGGACCTTGTGCAAGCACTTTGCCGCTGAACTGTGTGTAGCCTCACTCTGTTTTGTTGGTCTTACTGCACCATGTTTGTTTTTGTCTCAAGAGGTAGGATGCGTAGATGAATCAATCTCAGGAGCCCTTTGGAAATAAGTTAAGACATCGTCACGCTTCCCTGTGTACATCTCAGCAGGTATTTCCTAAGAGAAGGACAAAGGACATTTTTACATAGCCATAGTATTCTCTCACCTGAGAAAATCTACACTAATATTCTCTCAGACGTTGTCAACGGTTGCTCTTTGCTCTAGCTGTAGAAATAATTCCACCAGTCTGATCTGTTTTTCACCTTTTGATGTTTCTTACTAATTTACTCCCTTCCTTTCTCTTTCCCTCTCATTACACCCAAGACTACCTGTTAGCATTCTGTTGATAGGAGAGTAGAATGTGTATGGTTGGTTTGTGATTGGCTCTGTTGACATTGATGTGACTGGTTGGGATTCTCTCATTGGAGCAGAGCAAACAAGTCTGCTACTGTTAAATGAAATAGGTCAGAGAGAGTGATGGAAGCATATACTAACTAAAGAAATCTCTATATCAGTAACAGACTCTTTCCATTGTAACAGACCCCAGTGTGCATATGCACACACACAACATATCAGTGACATAAACATGAAAAAGCAAGGCAACAAAATTCCTCCAAAGGCCCCTAACTCCCAAAGCTGATTTAGTGGACACTGATAGGGAGGAAATAAAAAACCAGATGGTTGAATTGTACAATGTAAGAAAAGAAGCAACAACAAAAAAACAGGTCATAAGGTATTTTGGGAAGCACAGAGATGATATAACTAAACAGATAAGAAACTTAAAATGACCAATGAGCCTAAGGACAATACAAGTAAAAAAGCTAGCTGAGCTAACCATGACAATACAAGACATAGATAACCAGTTTTGCAAAGAATTAGAGTCTAGGAAAAGGTACCAAACAGCAATTCAGGAGAATAAAAAATTCTGTTGAAAATATGGGCAGAAGTGACTGGCTCAAGGAAAGAATCAAAACTAGAAGCTAAGGCTGATGTAGGTGACCCTTACTTAGAGATACCTTAAAAACAAGAAATCTCAGTAAATGATCCAACAGTTGCTAGATGATGCAAAATGACTAGCCTAAGGTTAATTGGAATTAGAAGAAAGATGGAAGGGCTAGGGAGATGGCTCAGTGGAATAAGCGCTTCCCTGGCAAGTGCAAGGGCCTGAGTTCAATCCCTGGTTTCTAAAAAAAAGAAAGATGGCCTGGATGGCATAAAAAGAATCTGTTTTTTAAAAAAAAATCTGTTTACAGAATTCATACAAAAATTTCCAAGTATGGGGGAAAAAATTAAACAGGCAAGAAATGCATATACAACCTCAAATCAGAAAAGGACTTCTGTATAACATATCAGATAAAATTCCTGAAGTCCAGCACATGTATAGAATTTTAAAATCTATCAGAGAGCCTGGGTTTAGTGGTGCATGCCTGCAATTCCAGCATTTGGGAGACTGAGGCAGGAGGATCACCACAAGTTCAAGACCAGCTTGAACTATATATGGCTCAGGGCTAGCCTGGGGATTCAACTCAGGCCTTTGTGCTTGCCAGGCAAGCACTTATTCTACTTAGCCATCTCCCTGCCCCTGCCCCCTTTAAGGAAGGGCTACAGGGTGTTCAGGGTCTTGCTACTAGATCGGACTGGTAGTTACCTGCTTGTTTACATCCTCCCAAGAGCTCCAACGTCCAATTTCAGTTGCTGTCTCAGTGAGCCCCAGGAGCGGGGCCAGCATGGCAGGCCCAGGGATCAAACCCCCGTCCCCTGCTTGCAGTCACTTTAATCTGCTGAGCTATTTGGCTGACCCTCCTTGTACTTTTTTATTTGCATTTATTACAGGGGTTACAGGGTCTCACTACATAGATCAAACTCTTCCTGTTTTCAACCCTCCAGGTGCTGAGATTACAGGTGCATGCCACCACGCCCAGTCTCAGTCACCATCCCAGCATGCCCATGGGGGCAGGGCCAGCATGGCGTGCTGGGGATGGAACCTTGGCCTAAGCAGGCACTTTAGTCTGCTGAGCTATCAGGCCAGTCCTCAGGGTCCTTGTACTTTGTTTATGGGAACATAATCTAGTGTGACCAGTATGGAAATCGGTTTGGCAATTCCTCAAAAAACTGAAAAGAATCCCATTCAACCCAGCTATTTCCCTGCTGGATATCTTCCCAAAAGAGTTAAAAATATCATATAGTGAAATGTGCATTCATATGTTTATTGTAGCACAATTCATAATAGCTAAATCTTGGTCGCAGCCTACATGCCCATTAGCAGACACTTGGCTAAAGAAAAATATGTATACATAGTGGAGTACTACTGTGCTATAAAGAAAGATAAATCTGAGTCAGTTGTAGGGAAATGGATGTACCTTGAGACCATAATACTTTGTGAAATAAATCACATAAGCTTAAATGCCATGTGGTTTCTCTTTTTTTTTTTTTTTTTTTTTGTCATTACCAAAAAGAGACATCTTTATAGGTAAAAATAATAAAAACCCCATGCTGGAATTTCCTATTTGTTTCTTTCTTGCTGTATGACTAAACCAGATGATGGTAGAGATGTTAAACCGGCATTTACTCAGCCCTGCCCTGCTCAGCCTTGGGAGCAGACGAATTCTCAGCTGTGGGATCGGCTGCTTTTGTCTTGTTGCCATCTTGTGGTTTAGGGTTTTGGGAGTCTCTGTCGGTGGTTGAAGTTGTGGCAGTACATGTTAAGGTGGCTGCTGACCTTGAGTCTCATCTTGATTTTCCTTCTTCATTGCCATCCTCTCTAGGCTGTCTTTGGTGAGGAGGACCCCTGTGGAATTGTGGTCTATGACCTTGATACGTATTCTGTCTCCTTTGTCTACCTTGTTCTCCTGCACCCTAGTTGTCAGCATCCTCCATCACTTCTTGCACAGGAGGGTTGGAATACTGTGGTCGACACCTCCAGGGTCTCCTCATGTAGTAAGGTGGGAACCTTCACCTGCAGTAGGGCCAGTATCGTTGGGCCTGGCTTTGGGAGCACTCTCTGATCCCTCATTGTTTTCCCCACTCTCACTGTTCTGGTAATTCTGCTGGTAATTCTGTCGAGGACCCCTACGACGTGGATAGCGTCTATAATGGTTGCAGTCTGCTGCGTATTTACTGCCTTGAACTGGAACTCCACCAGGGCCTGTAACATTTGCTGCCTCTGCACCCTTTTCTCCTTCAACAGCATCAAGCTCCACAGTCTCTTCCATGTCCTACACTGTGAAAGTAGTTCCTGGGGTTATTCTTTAAGGCAGTCTAGTGTACAAATACATCTTGCTTGGGAGCTGGGGAGATGGCTCAGTGGAATAAGTGCTTCCCTGGCAAGCGCAAGGCCTGACTTCATTCCCTGGTTCCACAAAAAAAAAAAAAAAAAAATCTTGCTTGGTGTCATTCCTGTTGATGAAGCCTATCTGTTTCTTACATTGAACCATTTTACTGTTCCCAAAAACTTCGTTGTGATAACCTTTTTATCCCCACCACTGCCAGCTGCCACCGATGTGCCACTCCCTGCGCTGCTGCCCCATGGTGCAGGCTGGGTGTCAGCAGCACTGAGGGTGGGGACAGCAGGGTAGGGTGGGGGGCTGCTGGGGTTGGGGCTGGCTGCGGTAGCTGCATCTTCTCCCAGTGTGTGATGCTAACTCGGCCAGCAGTCTGTGGTGGTGGGGCGGCTCAGGGCTCCACTCTCTGCTCCCACTACCGATTGAACTGCAGGTGGTTTCTCTCTATGGGAACCTTAAATTATAAATAATTTAAAAGGCAAAGCAGAAGACAGGAAACAAGGAAGTACACCTTTCACAAATGGGAAAATCTAGAGATGGAGGTGAAGAGGGAGAGTAGGGGAAGAGAAAGCAAGAAAGAAGATTCATTGTGTAAGCCAGGCATGGTGGTGCTCGCTTGTAATCCCAGCACTCAGAGGCTGAGGCAGGAGGATCATTGTGATTTCAGAGCCAGGGTGGGCTACAAAGTGAGCTCAAGGCCAGCCTGAGCCTTGCATAGCAAGACCCTGTGTCAAAAAGACACACAAAAAAAGATTTGCGTATGTGGCCAGGTATGGTGGTGCCTGCCTATAATCCTAGCACTTAGGAGGATGAGGCAGGAGAATTGCCAAGTTCAAGGCCAGCCTGGAATACACAGTGAGACCTTGCCCCACAACCCCCCCCAAAAAGAAAAAAGATTAAACATGTGTATGTGTAAACTCCCTCTGGTGAATGTAATCAGCATGTACTATGAACATTACTAATAAAATTTTGAAAAAAAGTAGGAAACAGTTGTTAGGAGGGGTGGGGAAAGGAAGTAAAAAGATTAAGATTTCATACATGCAAACTCACTATGTATCACAATTAGGTACCGATAAAAATATTAGTTTGCCCTAATTATTCAAATTTTTTCCTAATTATTTAATTTTATCCCCCCTACCACTTTTGAGATAGGATCCAGTTAAATCCTCCAGTTGCCAGGGCAGGGCCTAAACTTGTGCTCCTGCTGCCTTAGCCTCCCAGAGTACGGTTACAGGCGTGCACCTCATTCCTGGTTTGCTACCTGTTCCTGAGGCAGAGTTCTCAGTGGTGCAGGAGGCTGGCTTGGTTCAGTGGCCTGGATGTGGTCTCAGAGCAGGGGTGTGTGTACTCTCTCATGTTCTCCTTTCTGTCTCTAGTTTGTCCTGAAGAACTATGGAGAGAACCCGGAAGCCTACAACGAGGAATTGAAGAAGTTGGAGTTGCTCAGACAGGTAGGAGGCGAGTACTTTAGGTATAAGCAGGTTGCGTTTGATAGAGAAATGACAGAAACCATCTGGTGTGGTCTTAGCACGTAGGCTTTTGGGAGACTCTTGAGATGCAGACTGTAGCACTGAAGTCCACTGGGGCAGGGGAGGTGGCAGCAGTAGATGTTGAGGGGAGCGCTAAAGCCAGTGCCCCAAGAAGGCCCAGCCCTGATTGGGTGGGCTAGTGCTGGGAGCATCACCCAGGGGCCAGGCCCAGTTTCCTGAATGCAGGGCCATCCAGGGCTGGTCCAGAAGGAGGGGGAGCTCTTTGAGAGAGGCCAACAGGTACCATTTAGGCAGGCATGGAATAAAGAACTATAATCCAATTACTTGGGAGGCTGACAGCTGAGGGTTGTGAGTTCAAGGCCAGTCTGGGCATCTTACTGGAACTTTGTCTCAAAAAAACTGAGAACTATATAGCACAGTAGTAAAGCCTAGTGTACATGAAGCCCTGGATTTGATGCCAGTACTGCCAAAAAGAAGATGAAAAGAACTGTGAAAGGGAAGGGAAAATGGAGTTGAGCCCTTTATGTTCCCGGGACCATGCTAGCGTGCGGCAGTGGAGGGAAACATGGTGCTGGTTACTGCTTCACTCTCTGTATCTCTGTTCAGAAGCTTATCTGTGTTCACAGCATTGATCCGCATCCACGGAGTGGGGGCCTTCTTGCCCCCTGGCTCCCACAGGCTGCTCCTGCAGCTAGTACTGCAGCTAGCCTGCTTACTGTCCCCCTGCCCTGGAAATAGAATCCTCAGACAGCCAGGAGATAGCTTGGCAGCGGGAGTGTCTGCCTGGCAAGCACAAGGTCCTGAGTTCTATCCCTGGTACCAAAAAAAAAAAAATACTACAGAGGCCTTGAGTTCAGGAAACACTGAGTTCCAAAGCAGCTGCCTCAGGCAGAGTCTGCCAGTGCTCTTGTTGCTTTGGTGGGAAAGCAACCAGTCCAGTGCTTCTTGTACCACTGTCCAGAATCTTCCTCATAAACTGAAGTTTAGGGAAAACTTATTTTAATAAAGTTCAAAAATAGATCCCATCAGTGTCTGTCTGTCTGTCTGTCTCTCCCTTTCTTTCCTCTCCCACCTCCCTTCCCCCCCTCCCCTTCCCCTCTCCCTTCTCTTCCCCTCCTCTGCCCCCTTCTCTCCCTCCCCTCCCCCCCATCCCTGGGATTGAATTCAGGTCCTTGTGCATGCTAGATAAACACCCAACCACTGAGCTATACCCCAGCCCATACATCAATGTTTCTTGGCCTGGTGAATCCATAGCCATAGGACATTTTTTACTTAGAACACTGAGGATAATTTTTCCAATGAAATAATTTCTAGAGTTAAAAAAAAAAAAAAAGAACAAAGCTTGCAGACCCAGCAGTAAATAAGATTAGAAACTAAATGTGAAATTTTGGTCAAAGCTGGTTTGTGTTTTTTTGTAGTCCAGGCCAGCCTTGAAAACAGTATGTAACCTAGGCTGGTCTCCAATTTAAGATCTTACCTCAGCCTCCTAAATGCTGGGATTATGGGCCATCACACCTGGCTCCCATTTTTAGTGAATAGAGAAAGCACAGAGAAATGCCCAGCGGAAATGAGACAGCAAGACTCAAATTCTCCTTTGGTTTAACTCAAGTGATGTGTAAAGGAGTGAGCGAAGGTTAGCATAGTGGGAAAATGGGGAGCTTCAGGTTGGCATCTTTTCCTGGTCCAGGCTTGTATCCACCTTTAGAGAGCAGGACTAGGTTGTTTGGTTGTAAGGTTTTTGGTGCTCATCAGGGTCTTGCTTTGAGAGGCCTGTGGGGTGACACTGGCCAGCACGATGTTGTCTAGGGTAGGTGGAGGAGGAGTGTGTCCTTGGCTTCCCAAGGGTGATTTTAGGAAGTGCACATTTTATACATTGGTATTTTTGCGTGTGGTTTAGCATTTTTAAAAATGTGTAGCTCCCATATCAGACCTATTATTTTGGAGCTGTTGCTGCATCAGCTATAGGTCTGGGTTTTTTGTTTTAATTTTTTTTTTTTTTTTTTCTTTTATGGTTCTGGGGATTGAACTGAGGACCTTGTACTTGCCAGGCAGGCACTTATTGTACTGAGCTATCTCCCTGGTCCCTGGGTCTTGTTTTATTTATTTATTTTTCTCTTTTTGAGACAGGGTCTCACTATGCAGTTCAGGCTGGCCTTAAACTCACTTTGTAGCTCAGGCTGGTCTTGAACTCATAAGAATCCTCCTGCCTCAGCCTCCCAAGTGTTGGGATTACAGCCTGTGCCACCACTCCTGGCTTGGGTCTTGATTTTTAAAATGGGTTGGTTTAAAGAAAATGTTGAATGGGAGCAGAGTTTGCCTATTTGAGGTTGGGATAGAGGGCTGTGCTGGAGGAAGGGGCACGTTGTAGAGCCCTGGCCTGGGGCTCATAGCCCTGCAGTGGCATCAGTATGTGGTTGTCTGGTGAGACACTAGCTGAGGTATAGGCTTTGGAGCCTGCCGGAAGCCTTGGGGAGCAGGGCCTCCTCTTGAGCTGAGGTCCCGGGGGTGCATGGGGATTCCTCATCTGATCATATATCTCAGCAGGCCAGGCAGCCAAGAATTTGTGATCCTTTTGGCCCAGCCCCTCGTTTGATGCCAGTTTTTGGGGACTAATTTCAAGGCGTTTATACTGAGCTACAGCCCTAGCCCTTTTTTGTTTTATTTTTGGGCAGGGTCTTACTGCTAAATTGCTCAGGCTGAGTTTAAGGTATAGATGTTTATGCCTCAGCCTTCCAGAGTGCTGGGATTACAGTTGTGTGCCACTGTACCTGCTTGGACACCTGCTTCTTGGTAAATTGTCTGTTTTTCTGCTTGAGCAGAGGGTTCATTTGCTTTGTTTTTACAAAATGGGAATGCTTTTGTTATTTATTATAAAAACTGAAAATGTTTAAAGAATTAAGTACCTGTCTCTATCAGGCACATACCTTTGTTTATCTACCTATAGTATATGTATAGAAAGAGGGCAGTCTAATCTTATTAGGATTTGAAATCAGGTCCTTGTGCATGCTAGGCAAATACCCTACCACTGAGCTATAACCCCCAGCTCATACATCAGTATTTCTTGGCCTCGTGGCAGTGCTCCCCTTGGCCCTGGCCAGCCCTGTTTGTAGTGACCAGGGCTGCTGCTTCTGCAGGACTGAGACAGAGATAATCACTGTTAACATTTGTTGTATAATCTTCTGAACTCTTTTCATGTTCATATCTATGTAGAAGTTATTATCCCTGTGGTTGCCCCAGAGATCATACCATTCATCCGTGATGTGCTTTATTATGCCTAACAGTATGTCAAGAACCATATCAGTAGAGGGAGTTTTCACAGCTGCAAAGTGTACTCCTGAGTGGCTAGTCTCAATGGAATTTATTTCAGCTGTGTTCTTTAAAATGGAAGGTAGGCTGACATAGTTTGTGATTGATAATATGGTGGTTAAAATTCTTGTATATAGAAAGGTTTGTTTTCCTCATGATGTAAATTTTAGATATACTACTGTAGATGGAAAATTAAATATGAGAATTTTAAACTGGGTGAACCAACACACATGCCTGTAATTCCAGCTGCTCAGGGGATTACAAGTGTCTCAAAGTTAAAAATGCGTGGGCATGTAGCTCAGTGCTGCCTGGGTTCAACCTCTTGTAACAAACCCATCCCCCTTCCAACAAACCAAGTGAAAGCTGCAAGATGCTTTCTGGGAATGCTGTTGTGGCAGCCAGCATTGACAGGTGGGCCAGTCCATCCATGACTTCTGAGGCTGTGTCACTTCAGGTCTGGTGAGTGTTTTCTGGCATCTAGAATAAGCTCCCTTTCTGCTTCCCTGTCCCCCAGAATGCCATCCGTGTCCCCCGGGACTTTGAGGGCTGCAGCGTTCTCCGAAAGTACCTTGGCCAGCTGCACTATCTGCAGAGCCGCGTCCCTATGGGCTCAGGACAGGAGGCTGCAGTCCCTGTCACCTGGTGAGAACCAGTACCAGGCTTGGGGTGTGGGACCAGGTGCCTGGGGTGGTATGCCCTCTTTTTCCCTGCTCTGCCCTTTGTGTTGTGCGGGTATGGAGTGGCCCTGGCTCTATGGCATCCCCTCCCCACCACACATCAGAGCGGTGCTCCCCTCAGCCCTGTCCAGCCCTGCCCTGTAGTGACCAGAGCTGCCACTTCTGCAGGACTGAGATCTTCTCTGGCAAGTCTGTGGCCCACGAGGACATCAAGTATGAGCAGGCCTGTATCTTGTACAACCTCGGTGAGCCGCCTGGCCCTTCTGCCAAGGTCCCTGCCTGCCACCTGTCTCCACTGACCAGGGCCTCAGAGGCCATGTGGCTCCTCTGCCTTTGCCACAGCCTGGTAGTGCCCTGCTGTTCCTGGTGTCCGTGAGAGCCGCCCCACAGAGCTGCCACTGTGTGCCCTGGCTGGAGAGGCACCCCCACCCCCACTATGGCTTTGGACACCTCAGCTGTGGGAGAAGTGAGAGGAACTGCAGAGGACTCGGGCCTTTCTGGGAGCTGCCAGAGGGGAGCCCTGGGCTCTGGACAGTAGCCTCTCCTTCCTGTGCCCCAGCTGCACTGTGTACAGCCTTGGCTGTGCTGCTGGGTTTCCCTGTGCTGTCATGTAACTGCTCTGGACTTCAGCCCTGGAAAGTTGCTTCCCTGGTGAGCTGGCACAGGGCTCTGCCTTAACACCGTGTCTTCTACCTCCTCAGGTGCGCTGCACTCCATGCTGGGGGCCGTGGACAAGAGGGTGTCAGAGGAGGTGAGGCAGTGGTAGTGTTGGGATGCATGAGTTGACCCTGCCCCACAGGAGTGGGTGTGCCCAGCTTCCTTCCCATCCCTTGTAGGGCATGAAGGTCTCCTGCACCCACTTCCAGTGCGCAGCGGGTGCCTTCACCTACCTGCGGGAGCATTTCCCGCAGGCCTACAGTGTGGACATGAGCCGCCAGATCCTTACCCTCAACATCAATCTCATGCTGGTGAGGCCATGGAGCAGCCAAGTGCGGAGCTCTGGGCTTCAGAATGGGCCAACTTGGAGGGATGGGCTGCCATGGGTGTCCCCTGGTTGCCATCTGCACTCTTACCTGGGAGAGACAGCTGCAGTTGAAAGTGACCTGTGTGTGTCTCCAGGGCCAGGCGCAGGAGTGCCTGCTGGAGAAGTCCATGCTGGACAACCGGAAGAGCTTCCTGGTAGCCCGCATCAGTGCACAGGTAGGGGCAGTCTGAGGACAGGGGTTCCTGGCTGTGCCCTGGCCTGGCTTCCACTGACTTGTCCTATCCCTCCCTGCTCCGCCCCAGGTGGTAGACTACTACAAGGAGGCATGCCGGGCCCTGGAGAACCCAGCCACCGCCTCACTGCTGGGCCGCGTCCAGAAGGACTGGAAGAAGTTGGTACAGATGAAGATCTACTATTTTGCAGCAGTGGCTCATGTGAGACCACTCTGGTCCCTGGGGCTGGTGTGGGCTGGCTCACCTGGATCAGGACTGGGTCTGATACCCTCTCCTTTCCTTAGCTGCACATGGGAAAGCAGGCTGAAGAGCAGCAGAAGTTTGGGGAGCGGGTGAGTTGGGCTTGGGCTATGGCGGGGGTGCTTGAGCCCCAGTCCACAGTGTGGTGAGGCAAATCTCTGTGTCACCCTCGCCTGCATGCCTTGGTTCATATGCATTACTCCCTTGTGAGGCCATAGTCCTGGGTTTGCAGAGTTGTGTCAGGCTCCCCAAGGTGTAAACAGTAGGTGGTACAGATTTGGTAGTGGGCTTCTGATGGTCACCAGATGGCCTGGCAGGAGGGGCTGGGTTTACACAGGGACAACAGAGCAGGCTTTGTTCTCTGCAGGTGGCCTACTTCCAGAGTGCCCTTGACAAGCTTAATGAAGCCATCAAGTTGGCCAAGGTAAGGCTGCGGAGGCCTGATTGCCCTCGGCCCCAGAACGAGGGACCAAGCTGCACAGGACTGCCAGGGCCTGGTGGTGCTGAGGTCCCATTCCCATGCTACCCGCAGGGCCAGCCTGACACTGTGCAGGATGCACTTCGCTTCACGATGGACGTCATCGGGGGAAAGTGAGTAGGGCGCTTTCGCTATGGGATGTCTTGTCCTCTGCCTATACGCTGAGGAGAAGGCACCAGTGAGTGGTTGCACCCAGTCCCAACCAGGTCTTGGGTTCCACTGAGCCCAGATTCCTCATTCCCCTTGCTCCATACCCCATAGGTACAATTCTGCTAAGAAGGACAATGACTTCATCTACCATGAGGCTGTGCCAGCCCTGGATACACTGCAGCCTGTGAAAGGTCTGGGGCTGAGGGAGGCTGATAAGTAAGCATGAGGGGTAGATGGGCAGCATCCCTGGGGCCTGACAATTTCTTTTGCCTAGGTGCTCCCTTGGTGAAGCCCTTGCCTGTAAACCCCACGGATCCTGCTGTCACAGGCCCTGACATCTTTGTCAAACTGGTCCCCATGGCTGCCCACGAGGCCTCATCACTGTACAGGTGGATAGGGCTAGCCTAGCCTTGCCATACAAGCAGTTGGGTGTCTGGAAACGTGGCTATCTAGCAGCTGCTCTGTCTTCCACAGTGAGGAGAAGGCCAAGCTGCTTCGGGAGGTGATGGCCAAGATTGAGGACAAGAATGAGGTCCTGGAGTAAGTGTGGGGTAGGCTCCGGCCCTCATGGGGGCCGTGCTGCTTCCCATGTGGGTGAGGGCAGGAGTGCGTTGTCTTGTTTGGTCATGACAGCTTTCCAGCCTGCCTCTCTGCCCAAGAGCTTGGGCTGGATGTGAGTCCCAGGGCGTGGTTTCCCTTCTGTGGCATTTTCTAGCCATCCCTGGGTCCATGTGGCAGTGGTACAGTCTGGTAGAGGGGATCTACTCTCTAACCTAGAACCAGCTTCAGCAGAGGGGTGCACCCCAGCACCTATTCCACCAGGTTGACCTCCCCCTCCACACCCCCCAGCCAGTTCATGGATTCAATGCAGCTGGATCCTGAGACAGTAGACAACCTGGACACGTATAGCCACATCCCACCCCAGCTCATGGAGAAGTGTGCAGCACTTAGCGTGCGGCCCGACACAGTCAGGAACCTTGTCCAATCCATGCAGGGTGAGTGGGGACAGAGTGGGTACAGAGGACAGTAGCACAAGGGTGGCTGGGCCACAGCCGGCCTTGCAGCCAGCTGGCCTGAGGGGCTGCCCCATCCAACCCAGTGCTGTCAGGTGTGTTCACGGATGTGGAGGCCTCCCTAAAGGACATCAGGACCCTGCTGGAGGAGGATGAGCTGCAAGAGCAGAAGCTGCAGGAGACCATGGGTCAGACAGGGGCCAGCCTGGCCACTGCCAAGGCAGAACTGGCAGAGGTGAGGAAGGAGTGGACCAAGTACATGGAGGTGCATGAAAAGGCATCCTTCACCAACAGTGAGCTACACCGCGCCATGAACCTGCATGTGGGCAACTTGCGCCTGCTCAGTGGGCCGCTAGACCAGGTCCGAGCTGCCCTGCCCACTCCAGCCCTAACACCAGGTGAGCCGTTGTTGCTGCATGTATGTGGGAGTGCATGGGAGCATGTGTGGGCAGCTTGTGCTTTCTGTGGTCTCACTGGGCCTGCTATCCTCAGAGGACAAGGCTGTGCTACAGAACCTGAAGCGCATCCTGGCCAAGGTGCAGGAGATGCGGGACCAGCGTGTGTCCCTGGAGCAGCAGCTGCGCGAGCTGATCCAGAAGGACGACATCACTGCCTCCCTGGTGACCACTGACCACTCAGAGATGAAGGTGGGTGGGGGCAGCAGGCGGGGCTTGCTCTGCCCTGAGGCGCAGAGGCCTGAGTACCCTCTGCTCACCCCCTTAGAAGCTGTTTGAGGAGCAGCTGAAGAAATACGACCAGCTGCGGGTGTACCTAGAGCAGAACCTGGCTGCCCAGGACAACGTGCTCCGTGCACTCACTGATGCCAACGTGCAGTACGCTGCAGTGCGGCGGGTGCTCAGCGACCTGGACCAGAAGTCAGTGCACAGGGCTCTCTCCTTCTGCCCTCACCTGCCTGCTCTCCCCATGGTTGCTGACCTGGACTTCTGCCTGCCAGGTGGAACTCCACGCTGCAGACTCTGGTGGCCTCATATGAAGCCTATGAGGACCTGATGAAGAAGTCCCAGGAGGGCAAGGATTTCTATGCAGACCTGGAGAGCAAGGTGGCCGCCCTGCTGGAACGGGCTCAGTCTGCTTGCCAGGCACGAGAGGCTGCCCGCCAGCAGCTCCTGGACCGGTGTGTGTGGCCCCAGCTGCCTTGTAGTTCCGCTCTGCCCGGATGGGCTAGGCTTTTGAGAGTGACCTTCTTGCTTGTCCTTCCCAGAGAGTTGAAGAAGAAGCCTCCCCCACGGCCCACTGCCCCAAAGCCACTGCTGCCCCGCAGGGAGGAGAGTGAGGCCACGGAGACGGGTGACCTACCTGAGGAGCTGCGTAGCCTGCCCCCTGACATGGTGGCAGGTCCAAGGCTGCCAGATGCCTTCCTGGGAGCCACCCCCCCACTGCATTTCTCACCTGGACCCTTTTCCAGCCCCACTGTCCCAGGCCCCCACTATGTCCCGGGTATACTCCCCCCTGGCAACTATTCAGGCTCTAGCCAGCTGCTGCAGGCCAGGGCCTCAGGGCCCCCTGCTGTGCCTGTGGTGCCCTCACCTGTCCTCTACCCAGCCCCCACCTACACCCCAGAGTTGGGGCTTGTACCCTGCTCCTCCCCACAGCACGGCATGGGGAGCAGCCCCTATGGGGCAGTGGGGGTACCCCATGCTGCCGCTGGCCTGCCCTCCGCCCCTCCCCCGCAGTTTTCAGGCCCTGAGCTGGCAGCCACAGTTCGACCGGCCACCACCACTGTGGACAGTGTTCAAGCCCCCATCTCCAGCCACCTGGCACTGCGGCCCAGCCCTGGCAGCACTCCTCAGCCCTGCTTCCCCTCACAGCCACCCCAGCCTGTGCCCTACGCATACCCAGTTGGGACCAAACAGCCCCTCCCAGCATCCCCAGCTCAGCACACCTTTTCTCCTGGGGTCTCCACAGGGTTTCTCCCACCACCAGGCACCAGCATTGGCCCCCAGCCACATCCTTCCAGGGCAGCATTTGGGCCTCTGCCCCCTCAGCAGCCCCTTCCCTTTCAGCACTCACACGTCTTCCCACCCCAGACCCCAGGAGTTCTCCCCTCACAGCCCCCATACCCCTACCCACCCAGGCCCAGTGTCCTCCCACAGCCGCCCACAGCTTTGGGCGCTCGGCTCTACCCAGGTCCCGCCCCAGAGGCCCTGCAGCCCCGGGTAGGGGCTCTGCCCTTTGCCAGCTCAGGGCCCCCCCAGCCTCCCCACCCATCCCTGGCTTATGGGCCTGGGCCTTCTCCCAGGTCCCTGGGTACCCAGGCGGCCCCAGTCCCCATGCGAGGCCCTCCCCCTGCTGGCCAGCTCAGCCCCAGCCCCCACCTGGTGCCTTCACCAGCACCGTCTCCAGGTCCGGGCCCAGTGACCCCTCGGCCCCCACCAGCAGATCCGCCAGCATGCCCACGCCGGGGCACGGCTGCTGCAGACCTGTTGTCGTCTAGCCCCGAGAGCCAGCACGGGGGCACACAGCCTCCCGGGGGTGGGCAGCCCCTGCTGCAGCCTACAAAGGTGGACGCGGCCGAGGGCCGCCGTCCACAGGCTCTTCGGCTAATCGAGCAGGATCCCTACGAGCATTCTGAGAGGCTTGAGCGGTTGCAGCAGGAGCTGGAAGCCTTCCGGGGTCAGCTAGGGGATGCGGGGACGCTGGATGCAATCTGGCGGGAACTGCAGGAGGCACAGGAACAGGATGCCCGAGGCCGCTCCATTGCTATTGCCCGCTGCTACTCTCTGAAGAATCGGCACCAGGATGTCATGCCCTATGACAGCAACCGTGTGGTGCTGCGCTCAGGCAAGGATGACTACATAAATGCCAGCTGTGTGGAGGGGCTGTCACCGTACTGCCCACCCCTGGTGGCCACCCAGGCTCCGCTGCCCGGCACAGCTGCTGACTTTTGGCTCATGGTCCATGAACAGAAAGTGTCGGTCATCGTCATGCTGGTGTCAGAGACTGAGATGGAGAAGGTGAGCGTGTGGTAAGGTGGGTGTTAAAAGGGCAGAGCGGATGGTGGGCAGGACTGGATTCACTGTGCTCCTCTGCTCCTTAGCAAAAGGTGGCACGCTATTTTCCCACGGAGCGCAGCCAGCCTATGGTACATGGAGCCCTGAGCGTGGCGCTGAGCAGTGTGCGTGCCACAGAGACCCACGTGGAACGTGTGCTGAGCCTGCAGTTCCGTGACCAGAGCCTGAAGCGCTCCCTCGTGCACCTGCACTTCCCAACCTGGCCAGAACTGTGCGTACCCTGGCAGGGGCAGGTGGGTGGACAAGTGTTGGGGCTTATGCCCAGGGCTGGACTCCAGCTCTTACCGCATTGCCCTGCCCTGCTTCTAGAGGCCTGCCAGACAGCCCCGGCAATCTGCTTCGCTTCATCCAGGAGGTGCACACTCATTACCTGCACCAGCGGCCCCTGCACACACCCATTGTCGTACACTGCAGGTAAGGCATCTGCAGCTGTTGCTGTGGCAGGCTGCCCCGGGCTTCTTGGCCCAGCCTTACCCTCTTTTTCCCACAGCTCTGGTGTGGGCCGCACAGGTGCTTTTGCACTGCTTTATGCGGCTGTGCAGGAGGTGGAGGCTGGGAATGGCATCCCTGCTCTGCCCCAGCTGGTGCGCCGCATGCGGCAGCAGAGGAAACACATGCTTCAGGAGAAGGTGAGCAGTGGGCAGGGCAGCAGGGCAATGCACACCCACACCACTGACCGCATCCCCGCTAACTGCCCTTGCTCCCTGCAGTTGCACCTCAAGTTCTGCCATGAAGCAGTGGTGCGGCATGTGGAACAGGTCCTGCAGCGCCATGGCGTGCCTCCGCCTTGCAAGCCCTTGGCCAGTGTTGGCACTGGCGCCAACCAGAAGGTGAGGCAGCTTCCCTGGGTGGGGTGGGCTGCAGCCTCTCACCTCCTGGCTTCACCTCTTCCTCCTCAGAGCCAGCTGCCCCAGGACTCCCAGGATCTGGTCCTTGGTGGGGATGTTCCCATCAGCTCCATCCAGGCCACCATTGCCAGACTCAGCATTCGGCCTGCCACGGGCATGGACTCCCCGGCCACCATGCAGGCAGACACCACAGAGAGCCTGGGCCTGGCACCTGCAAACCTCCCTGAGTCTATGCCTGCCCCTTCTTCCCCACCACCGCTCTCATCCCTGCCTGAAGCCCCCCAGCCAGAGGAGCACCAACCGACGCCTGAACCCCCAAGTGCAGGGCCCCCATCCTCGTCCCTGGAGCTGCTGGCCTCCCTGACCCCCGAGGCCTTCTCCCTGGACAGCTCTCTGCGTGGGAAGCAGCGCATGAACAAGCAGAGCTTCCTACAGGCACATAGCGGGCAGGGCCTGCGCTCTGCCCGGGCCCCTGATGACCCCCTTAGTCTTCTAGATCCACTCTGGACCCTCAGTAAAACCTGAGCTGCCTCTACTGTCCCTCAGCCCTGCTAGGCCCAACACAGCAGCCTTGGCTCAGGCTTGCCCCTCAGTGGGACCTGGTGTTTTTCTTTCAGCTCTTTATTACTGAAATAAACCAACCTATTCTGTGGCCACTGTCTGTCCACTGCTGCTTCCTCAGCCTAGGAACACAGCATAAACAGGACAGGTGGTCATGCCTCCACACATGACCCAAGAGCAGGGAATGACATAAGCATCTCCAGTCCCAAGCCCATGTCCTTTTTTAAAAAGTTTAATATCAGTTTGGGAGCAGGATAACTCAGAGGCAGCTGCCAGGAAAGGTTCTGCTCGTGCCCTCACTGTTATGGGCCTGGTGTGCTTGCTCCGCACAGTGCCTCTCGCCTTTAGTCAAGCTTCTCCAGCACGGAGGGTACGTATACCAGGCTGAGCTCACTGCCGAAGTTGCACACAATGGCTGCATTGTCCAACACCAGGATCTGGCGGGCCGGCTGGGCCTCACTGTTCTTTCCCAGATACACAGTCTGCAACAGGTCTCCATAGTTCAAGTCCCAAAAAGAGACGCAGCCCTGGCCACCAGTCACTAACAGGTTGTCAGAGATGACACCCAAGCTTGCACCACAGCCAAGGTCCTAGAAGGCAAGGTGAGGTGCTCAGAGTCCAGGGCCTGGAACCCCAGCCCTGGCCCTAGCGCCCCTTGCCTGCCCTTCCTGCCCACCTGCTGAATGGAATAGAGTTTGATGCCTGTGCTGCGGTCCCAGATGCTGATGAGGTCGTCCAGGCCACTGCTGATGACACAGGAAGCAGTGCAGGTGAGGGACGTAACATCTCCACGGTGAGCAAACATGTGGCTGACCCGGCTACCTGTCAGCATGTCCCATAGGCAGATGGCCCCATCCTGTCCTCCGCTGGCCAGCACCATGGTCTGGGGAAGAGGTCCGGGAAGATGGTCACTGCTTTCTGGACCTCCTGGGAATCAGGCACCGAGGGCCGCTGGCCACCTCCCACTCCCTGCTGCCAGCCCTGACCCTTACCTGGTCAACATAGACACTCGTAATGGCCCCAGAGTGGCCCTGCAGTGTGAAGAGGCAGCACGAATCCTCCAGACGGAATACCTAGGGTGGGATGGGTGGCTCTGGGTTACCTGAGGTAGAAGCACCCTAGGCACTGCCTCCAGCCTCCCAGGACCTGAATAATACTCACCCTCAGGGTGTGGTCCTGGCTCCCGGTCACAAGGCGCCCAGCGGCAGCCTTCAGTGCTGTGATGGGTTTCTGGTGTGCGCAAGGCACAGTGTGGGTCAGGTGGCAGGCCACTGTGTCGCTGCCACTCTGCAGGGAGGACAGAGAGCTGCCCCGCCCTGGGGTCCCTGAAGACAGCAGGCTAAGTGAAGGAGTCTGCAAGAGGCACCCAGGCACTGCCTGCTGCCCCACCCAAGTCTCTCACCTTGGAATTGCCGTGGGCTGAAGACTGTGTGAGTCTCCAGGGAGAAGAAATCCAAAGAACCATTGAGCCGAGCAGCCACAACCCTGGACGTGGGGTGCAGAGGGCTCTCCTTAGTAAGATGTGGGGACAGCAGAAAGGGGTTGGCCAGCTCAGGCAGGGGCTACAGGCATAGCAAGCAGCACAGGTCACTGGCAGCAGGACTCAGCTGCACCTGTTATCTGTGCTGTCTTTCAGGGTCTTTATCTGTCAGCACAGGATGGCTGCCAGAGTCACATGCATCCTGTGTATGTGTACTGGAGCACAAAAAGCAACTAAGCAGAGCAACTGAGTGACCTGATAGAATGGAACCCAGGGCACACAGGTGGAAGAGAAGAGGGCCTGGGATGGGCTGCTGCATTATTAGAAAAGCAGCCTGCTCCATTTCTTCGTTCCACAAAGAAATAGTGTTCTTTGTGCTCACAAATTCCTAACCAGAGGCTAAGAACCACAGCTCCAGAGCCATACAGTGAGGCATGATGCTACCACCTGAGCCAAAGGAGGAGAAGATCTGGACACTGCTAAGGTACATGACAAGGGCAGCGCCAATCAGCAAGAAGGGCTACAGAGCTTGGCAGGCTGGAGGTGGGAAGGGCAGAAGCCTAGGCTAGAGTCCCAGCAATGACACAAAAGAAAGCAGCCACCAATGGGCAGTACTTAGGGTGAGGATCCTCTTCCCCCAGCAAAGATTCCTTCAAGCTTTAGCTGTGACTTTGACCCTGGGTACCACCAACAGCCAGCAGCAGGGTCAGTGACTCAGTGGGTGACAAACCAGAGGCCAGGCCCCAGCTGAGAATGCAGGTGCAGATAGTGGGGACACCCATAGCCAAGAGAAGCAAGTGCCCAGAACCCCAGGAGGATTTCACAAGGAAGTGGCAGGTGCCCCACCCAGACACCTACAGGCTGGGTACCCTGGCCTCAGAAGGGTAAGGGTTAAAAGCAGCACCTGAGCCCCACACAAGGGTGCCCCACTCACCTCCTGTCCAGGAAGACCAGGGCTGTGATGCCCGAGGATGACACCTCGCTGCTACAGCACAGCTCTCCCTCAATGGCATCCCATACCTGCAGTAAGTGCAGAGGCTGTGAGCAGGGGGCCAATATGATCAGGCGAGGGGACAGGCAGTGGGGACTCCCACCTCCAGCCGGCCGCTGCTCCGCCCGACCACGAAGAGGCCACCCTGCAGCTCCAGACTCCAAATGGAGCCATCGGCACTTGGGGCCCAGGCCGGAGGGGGGCTGTCCTTGTCCCATGCGGGGTCCTCGGCAGGTGGCACAGGTGAAGACGGGTGATGGGCAGGGCCCTGGCTGCGGCAGGCGCGTTGCACTAGGCGGCCAAAGTCATAGCCTGGCGCGTCACACACCCGGCTGCAACTTGTACGGTGCCGTGGCTCTGGCTGTGCTGGCTTTGGTTGTGCTGTGAAGTTGGTGTCGATGAGGCAACTGAGATCCGGCTGGTCCCCAAAGAGTGTGGACGGGGGACCCCGGGGCCTGCGGCGTCGTGGAGGGCTATCCCCTGGCTCCTGGGTACCCGCCTTCACACCACCACCAGGCAGCTCTGCCCAGCGCTCTGGGGCCTCTGGGCCTCCACCTTCGCTTTCTCGGCGCTGCCTGTATGGAAGCAGAGGAAGGTGGTGAGGGAAGCTGGTGGGGACACAGTTGCACCCCGGAGCAGGGACAACACCTACCCAGGCCGTGGGATGCGTGTGAGGCAGTCTCCTGTCTGTGCGTCCCACACACACACATGGCCAGCCAGGCAGCTGCTCACGAGCAGCATCCCATCGCTGGCCAGACACTCGATGTCCTGCAGGAAGGTGGGCATAGCGTGAGCACGGGTTCCAGTCCCTCCTCTGGCCTGGCCACCTGCCCACTGGCTGCTCACCATGAGGTGGCCGCGCAGCACCAGCGGCACAATCTCTGTTTCGGGTGGCGTGTACCCGTAGTCATCGCAGGGCAGCTCCCCACGGCGCCGCCGACCACTACCCCCGGGCTGCCCGTAGTCACGTGGGCACAGCACGCGGTAGAGGCAGAGCACCAACAGCACAAGTGCGATGCCGGCCGCAAGCCCAAGTGCTGCCACCCTATGCCAGTGAGGGCAGGAGAGAGGAGGTGGTGAGGGGAGTGTATGTGGGGTCTGGGACCTCACTTCCCACCTCAGCTGCAGCCAGGTCACCACTCACTTGTACAGTGTGACATCGCCAGGCATCTGCGTACCACCCTGCCCCGCAGCCTCCCAGAGCCTAGGGGGCACAGGCGCATGAGGGGACCAGGTGCTGCGGCTGTCCTGTGGGTGCCGGCCCTCCAGAGCCTCCCTAGGGTTCAGGTGCAACGTCACGGGGATGACAGGCAGCAGGCTGATGTACCTATGGGATGCACAGACTTACACCTCCAAGCCCAGCTGGGCACCCCCTTGCCCAGGTCCCAGCACCCCACTGTCTCCTGCCTTGGCAGAATGGGACAGGGAGGGCAGAAGAAACCAGGGGCTCCCCCACAGCCCTCCAGCCTCATAAACAGTTGCACTCCATGCTTCACCTGTGGTGAGAGGGGTACCCCATGTGAGCTGACAGGTGGCAGTCGCCCGGCCCTCACCTCTTGGCCAGTGTGACATTGTAGTAACTGAAGAGCGTGGGCCAGTGGCGGAAGGATAGCTCCCGCCAGAGCTCCTCATCCTCAGGTCCCCAGGTCACCTCTGGCACTGGGCCATCTTGGACACTCTCTGCCGGGCCCACAGGCTCAGGCTGCTCACCGGGCAGTGTGTGGTTCTCAGGAAGCCGTGGAGCATCCGGCGGAAAGATGGAGAAGGCAGGGTCCGGGTGGCTGGCAGGCAGCATGCTGCTAGGCACAGGCATGGGGGCCAGAGGGCCCTCACCCAGTGGGCTCTGCTCTGTCACCTGGGCAGCCAGGTAGGTGCGCAGCCCTGCCGGGTCTGTGTACACCAGGATGCCGATCCAGACAACAGTGCCTGCCTGCAGGTGTGGGGTGCTGTCAGCCCTGGGGGAGCAGTATGCCTCCTCATGGCCACTGGAAAGCTGGGTCCCCTTCCCAGAGCGGCTCACCTTGGGTTAGACACTGTTCACCTCATCCCTACCCTCCCAGAGGTGTCGCAGAACTGCAACATTCTCCAGTCAGACTGGCCTGAGGGTTCTCCTGCCTAACCTGTGCCAGAGGCAGCCAAAAGGCCTCAGCCTCACCCCTTCCTGGCTCCCTGCAGCCACTGGCACAGCTGGTTCACTCTGTGGTGGCCAGTGACCTGTGGCCCAGGGTCTCCGTCCTGGCTGCCTGCCCTGAGCCCCTCTCTTCAGAACACACTGGGATCAAGGCAGGGAGGACACAACAAGCAGCACCTGCAGCAGGTACCAGGGCGCCACAACCCAAGAATGCAGGGGTGGTAGGTACCATGATGAGGCGTTGTGCCAGGCGGGTGCGGGCCAGGAAGTAGACAACACGCAGCCGCTTGGGGAGCCGTAGATTTCGGAAGGAAGATGGTTGCAGTGTGATGGTGTGAGGCATGGATGGCCGCGCAGCCAGCTGCCTCTCATAGCGCGCTGGCCGCCCCACAGGCTTGGTGGGGGGCAGGCAGGCCTCTGCAGGCAGCCGCTTGTTCAGGTCCGCTAGCTGTTGAAGTGCAGAGGCAGGCCTCAGTCTTTGTCCCCTGGCCACAGCTTGGGAGCACAGCAGGGCATAGCTGGGCGCCACTCCTACCTCCATGCGGCGAATGTCGATGGACAGGACAGTGGTGAAGAACAGCATCTGGAGGAAGAAGTCAGACACCAGGCCCACGACTGCGAAGAGACAGAACTCCTAAAACAGAGCACACACAGGGTGCCATGAGCACAAGCCAAGGGCAGGTCATCACAGAGCAGAGGGAGCCCCCCTGCCACTGAGTGCTCTCATTGCCACAAGAGGGCAGCACAAGCCCCTCATATGGCCTCTGGTACCCCTGGCAGGAAGGAGCCCTACACCAACCCAGATGCCCCCACACTTCAGGCCTATCTCAGTGAGCACCCAGACACTGCCTGGCCGTGCCCACACTGGATCAGCAAAGAGAGAGACAGCAGGAGGGATGGAGTCTGTGCTCAACTGGAACAGGGTGATTCATCCCTCGGCAGCACTGCATGTTCCATCCAACCCGGGGGGAGACCCTAGCACACAGTGGACACAGCAGCTCTGATGGCTCTCTCAGGGCCGCATCCCCAGCACCTCTGCCCAGAACTCACAGGCAGCAGGCTGTGGCCTCACCTGGATGGCAGGCACGAGGGTAAAGTAGCCGATGAGGATGATGCCCAGCTCAGTGGCCATGTTCTTCATGATGGACCAGCTCTCGCTGCTCAGACCTGTAGGGAGCCACAGCAAGGCCTCAGGGATGGCCATACCACCCAGCTCCCCAACTCAGCCACTGGCAGGCGGAGGGAGGGACAGGGCACTGAGCCAGCCACTGTGCAGGCTATACATGCCTGCCTAATGCCAGCCCCAGCCAGCCTGGCCCCGAGTCCTCACTATGGCATCAGTTTGTGAGTTTCAGGCAGGCTGCAACTTTTACCTCATGGCTTCCATGCCCTCACTGCACAAGGCCAGGCCACCAAAGGACACACTGACAGGATGAAGGGGTAGCCTCAGCCATTCCTCACCTAAAAGGCCCTGGCTGTCTCATGTACCCCAGTGCCCACTGCCCACTGGGAGACAGGAAAAGGAAGCCTAGCCATAGTCTAGACAGCAGGCCACCCAAACATGAGTCCCTGACTGAGCTGACACAGAGCACAGTGAGGTGGCCATGAGCCTCAAGGCCATGGTAATAAGAGGCAGGACCTGGGGGCACAGCAACAAGAGGACCAGCACCACCACACATCCCAGCTACCTTGGGCGATCCGCAGCTTCACCTCCAGGTCCACTGGGGTTGACACCACTGACTTGGTGAGCACAAGCACGTTCTCAAAGCCGATCACCACCACCAGGTAGGGGAAGATCTCACTGGGAACGAGGAAGGCGAGGTTGGTGCTTGGCCTTTTGAGCATGCACCAGGCAGAAGGCCTTGCCCCCAGCTCATGGAGAGGTTTCATAGCACACTGCTGGGCTTCCAGGGGAGACTAAGAGCCTTGCTGCAGGGCCGGCAACCAGCCCTGGCTGCCCCCCTGCTCATCCAGGTGAGACACTGGGTAGCTGCCTGCTCGCTTGGCCCTTGTACACCAGACTCCACCACTGCCTGCCAGATCCCATCACGCACATCTAACTCCAGGCCACGCCATGTGGAGGGTGAGGTCAGCCTAAAGGTCCAAGGCTTTGCTGGGCAGCTGCTGGAAGGGGAGCAACTGCTGCTTCAGGGACAGGGCTGGAGCATGAACCCAAGGCTCAGCAGGCAGCAAGACAGTGCTCCTCTGCTGAGCTGCACCTGCTCCCACCTATCTGTTCTGGTATTTTTAGAGGGAGCTTACTATGTTACCCAGGTTAAAGCTACACAGCCCAGGCTGGACTGGAATTGCTGCCATCTTCCTGTCTCAGCCTCCTGAGCAGCTGCCACTGCAGGTAAGCATCACTGTGCTTAGCAGAGCAACTGCTCCTAAAGAACTCTCCTGACAGACTAAGGAAGGCATGGAAGCCCTGGGTTGAAGACAGAGGGGGCCACAGTGCAAAGCCGGTGTTTCCCAGTGAGGAAAGGAACAGGAGCCACAGGCACCTTGTGCAGGGCACATGTTTGATGTGGGAGGCCCTGGCTTCAAGCTTTGGTGCCATATAAAAAGGGGCTTTGTGCGTGGTGGCACATGCCTGTAATCCCAGGACTCAGGAGGCTGAGGCAGGAGGATTGTTGTGAGTTCAAGACCAGCCTGAGCTACAAAGTGAGCTTAAGGCCAGCCTGAACTGCATAGTGAGACCCTGTCTCAAAAAGACCAAAAAAAGAGGGCCTTTCTTCATGAGCTGCCTGATCAGCCCAGGCTTGAGAGAGCAGAACCGAGGTGTGGACAGGCAGGGCCTGACCACAGCCAGAAGCCTAGCTGAGAGGGCTTCCACATGCAGACACAGAGAACTACAAGGAAGGGGCCAAGCAGCAGTGCCCCTGGACCTCACACAGGGCTTATGCTAAAACATGGGGAGAATTAAGCTGCATTATTTATGTGTGCCAAGTCCCCTAATGAGACTAAAGCTATACACTCATATACACACATGCAACACATACCTACACAAATGCTCTCTGTATACAACATATAACCACACCTTATACACACATCTGTACACACATACATGCAGATATACTGCACATACCAACATAGGCCAGATGCTTAAAGGGGAAGAAATGCACCTCCTGAATGCCAGAAAAAGCAAGGTGAAGACAGGGGTCCAGGAAAGGCTGGGTGCCTGGGTGTGCGCAGCTCAGGCCCAGAGGCTGCCAGAGACCTACCCGCCATTGAGCGTGGGCGTCAGGCCAAAAAGCGTACAGAGCCCCACAGACATGAGCAGCGAGCTGAGCACTGTGACCACGGCAGCCAGAGCCAGCCCCCACTTGGACTTGACCATGTCGATCTTGCCTGGAAGAGGGAGGGCAGAGAATAACACTTAAGGGCAGCCCACAGGCACAGTGTCCCAGCCACCAGGATGGGGTGGCACCCAGGCTACTCAGAGGAAAGTGCAGCCTGGACACCCACTGTCTCGTGATGTGCACAGCCCTAAGACCCTAAACCTGGTAGGCCCTCTCCTGAAACCTACAAGGAACCCCAAAGCCTTGAGCCCTGCAACGCTGTCTGGGTGGATGAAGCCCCAGCTCTGGGCCACCTCTGTCCAGCCACCTCCAGAGGTGAGGAGGCAGGGGGTGGGGAAGGGCCCTCAGCAGGACCTACGCGTCGAGAAGTAGATGTAGGCGAACAGGATGATGTAGGTGGTGACCAGGGGGATGAGCTCAGCGATGCCAATCTCTTCCTTGAAGTGCACATGGACCAGGCTCTCCGCCCGAAGGCTGCAGTTGGGGCTGGGGTGTAGGAGCATGAGGCGGGCACGCAGGCTGCCCAGGAACCTGGGGACAAAAGCAAATCCCTAGAGGGTCTGCCAGAGCCTCCTCCCCATCATGTCAGGAGGAGCTCCTCCAAAGCAGCTAAACATCTTAACGGTTTCCAGGACACCAGAGAACCACAGAACTCACTCCTTTCCTGACCTACCGCACCACTCTGCCAAAGGCCCAGGTGCCTGTGGTGCCCCTGCCAGAACAGGTAGCCACCAAAACCATCAGCCCAGCCTTTGTCCTCATTCTCAGGCAGCTGTCAGGCTCTCCCCACTCAAATGCAACAGTGCCTTCCAGGCTAATAGAAACATTTCTGCACAGGTCTGAAAACCATCTGAACCTCAACAAGAACAGGCACCCTCAGGCCTGGTGTCACCCTCCACCCCCACCCGAAGCAGCCAGGAAACCAGAGCCCAACCCCTTACTTGGCATGATAGTGCTGGAAGACCAGGGTGATCGTGTAGGACACCATCCTCCTCTTCCTGTAGAGGCTCACCCCGCTGTACTTCCCAGGAACACCAAACAGCAAGTCTGCGGGGAGCAGGCACTGGTGGTGGGACCACGGCCATGGCAGGGCTACTAAGACTCCCTCCTCAAAGACAGGGGAGACCTGGACTTCCAGGGAGCAGTGGTGGCCACAGGAGCAGGAAGCAGTAGTGGCCACAGGAGCCCTGTGCCCAGCTTACCCTTGAGTGTGGCTGAAGTCTGCAGCGTCTTGGGCTCATGCTGGTGGATGGTTCCAATGATGTCAGGGTCAGCATGGAAACGCTCCCGGTCATTCTGCCAGAAGTTTCCTGGCGACAGCAGCAGGCAGCTGTGCTCAGGGAGCAGGTTCCGGAGTTTCCGAAGGCCCGGCAGCAGGTCAGTCACCTGCAGACACACCTCCTCCAAGCTCCTGGTCCCAGAGCTGTGCAAAGAGGACGTGGCACCAATTGTGCCAGCCAGCAGAGGGCAGGCCCACCATGGGGGCCTTCTCTGTCCCTGGCTTCCATGTGACCTGTTCTAAGCCTAGTATTTCCAGAGAGTCTTATGATGCAGGAAGGTATTTCAGAGTGGTCAACATTCAAATCAGTGACTGCCACTCCTCCCAAGGGTACTGTCACCCAGAGGGGACATATACTGAAACATTTTAGCCTACTTCTTGGCAAGGGGCCATAGGAAGAAGGATCAGGAGTCTGCTTGGAGTACCAAAGTCCCCATCTCTGCCATTAGTTAACTATGACCTGTAGGAGACACAGACTGATGCTAGCTTGCTTGGATACCCACAGATTGCTGGGGATCAGGGCCAGGGCTGGCACTACAGAAGTGTCCCCAGGTACATGTACATGATGTGCTAGCCAGTTGTCAGCCTGCTCGGTACAGACCTGAGCCCAGGTGCTCACAGAAGTGTCTGCACAGGAAGGGGACCCAGTACAACATACTTGCAGAATAGAGGACCAGGAGTCTGGCTCCCTTCCACCCTTCTTGTTTAATTTCTGCAGAGATGACTATGCCCTAGGGTGCACCACAGCCCTAGCTCTCCTTGGGGAGGGACCAGTGGCCCCAGGATACCTGTCTCGCAGCACATGGTTCCGGATCTCCTCCACCAGCTGGAATGCCCGGGACAGAGGGGAGCGGAACACATCTACTGCCAGGAGGTTCTTGTGCCAGGGCGATACTGAAGTCTTCACGAAAATCTGCTGGATGTAAGCCACCGGGGCACCCACGTACTGCAGGGGAAATGGTGATGAGCAGAGGGTTCAGCTCTGCACAGAAGGCAGAAGCAGAGTTCCATATTCCATGAGGACAAGCCTCTGCAGTGAGCACTGCAGCCCAGGCACACTTCTCTGTTTTCCTAGTGCAAGGCCCCTCTCATGGCCTCACTAGCTGTTCTCAGGCTGGAAGGGCAGAGGTGGGGTCTATGGGCTTGGGGTAGGACAGTGGGTTCCTGAGGCCATCAAACTCAGCTTTAAATCCCAGCTCTGTAGTGCTTCCTGGTCCCTGCTTCCTTGCAGTGAAAGAAGACCAACAGGATGCCTGCCACAGCCCATGTCTGCATCTGCCTTACTCACTGGACACTAGTGTGTCCACACACAGTGATGAGGAGCAAGGAAACACAAGCCACATGCAGGGACCCCTCGTACTATCCCCACACAGCCTCCTCCTGCCCCTGAGGCACAGGATGCTTATGTGTAGATTCCCACCCCCAAGATACAAGCAGCTGAGTGGCTATGAGCATGGTGAGGTAAAATAGCACAGATGGTAGATGGGTAAGCAGGGTGACATTGGCTGAGCTACCTGCCATTAAGCAGAAAAGCTGAGTGTTTCTAAGGTGGAGGCAGAGAGAAGGACATGGCTATCCATGTTATCCTCAGGCCTGTGTCATCGCCAGGGACAACATGGCTTGGGGGCAGCAACTCACCAGGGATCACTGTGAGGCCAAGCCAAGGGGCTGACTCAGGCTGAAAGTCAGTGCCTCGGGCCCAAAGCAACCTGGAGCCCTCGGGTCTTGGGGTAGCTGGGGCACACAAACCTTCACCACCACACATGGCTGGGCTCTGGGTTCAGCAGTGCTCAGTGACAGGTGGTTCACCCGACTCCCAGGCAAGCATAGCTCTGGGCCTCTAGTCAGGCTTCCACACAGGACCTGATAGCCACACTTCAGAGCCAGCTGCCCAAAGAGCTCAGGCTGCTATTTCCTATTGGCAGGGTATACACTGCCACCCCCTGGGGTTGAGCACAGAGCACTCCTCTGCACAGGCCTTACTCTGTCCTCAGAGCCCGCAGCAGCCTGAGCTTTCAGGCCAGCCTCAGTCACCCTTACTGGCCAGGCTCTAGGTGGCTCTCATCCCTCTCCAGGCCTCCACTGATCATGCATGGCTGGCTGTGCCTTCCCAAGTAGTCTGTGTCCTCCAGCTCCCTCTTTAGGCTCCAGAAATCTCCAGGCACTGAGCAGCCCTGTCCTGTTGTTCATAGCCTTGCCTGGGTGCCCCCTGAAGCAGTCCCTCACAAGCTGTTTATTGGGAGGAGCAGAAAGCAGGGACATGGCAGCCACCACATGGTGACAGCAAAATGTGCTGAGCAAGTTGCCTATGGGGACACCCTAGCTCCTGCGGTATGGCTGAGGGCTGCTTCCAGGGCCTCTGATCAGTGAGAGGTGGGGCCCCACAGCAGCCTGCCCACCTACCCCACATGAGATGTGCTTGAGAAGCTGACAGAGCAATGACACATGGTGTTCACAGTGAGTGAAGGAGACACAGAAGCCAGCAGGCCTCCAACACAGCCCAGCACACAGGACATGCTGCTTGGGCAGTGCCCCATGTTACCCATCCTTTTAAAAGCAGGACCTCCCGATCAGATTCAAACACGCAGGATACAGCAGAGACCTCCCTTTGGTGATGAAGTCACATGACACCACAACACCTCCCTTTCAGAGCTCCTGCTGTGATGATACTCCACAGCACAGTGCTTGGGAAGGGCAGTACAGCATGGAACTGAGGGGTGGGGATGCAAGGCCCAAGGCTCAGCAGCCTAACAGGGCCCTGCTGATGGCACCGTGACGAGGAAAGCAAACTGTCCCCCAGCTGGGCATGGAAGGGACTGCGACTTTGGGACAGATCCTGAGCTTAAGGGCCCAGACAAGCAAACCAAGGTTCTGGAAAATAGAGGACATGGCTGAGGCCGCACAGCCTCAGACAAGGGTGCTGGACTACCAAGACCTAGCCCACCCCCAGGCTTTAGTGGACCCGTGGGCCACCACTGTATGTAGTATGAACTCCTGTCTGGGGCTTCCTGGAAACCATGTCCAGGCCCAAGCAGCTACACAGACACTGCAGTGTCAGCCTCTTGAGACCAGCAGTGAACAAGCCTGGCCACTGGCAGATCTGCCACAGGAGGCCTGGTATAAGATTGGGATTCCATGTCAAGCAAGCCAAAATACTGGAGACTTTGCCTGCTCCTCTTAACACACTGCTGTCACCTTTAATTTTTATTATTTTGTTCTTTTTGAAATGGTTTCATTATGTTGTATGGCTTAGCTTTCACTCATTTTGTAACCAAGGCTGTCCTTGAACTTGCAGCAATCCTCCTGCCTCAGCAATTCAAGTGCTGGGATCACATGCGTGTGCCACTATACCCAACTCTGCTGTTCCGTCAGTCAGTCAGTCTTTTTGAGACAGGATCTTGCTATGCAGTACAGGCTGGCCTTGAACTCTCAAACTCACAGCAATCCTACCACCTCAGCCTCCCAAGTCGCTGGGATCACAGGTGTTTGCCACCACACCAGGCTCTGTTGTCATCCTTATTTTATTATTTTTTTAATTTTATGTATTTGTGGGAGCTGAGGAGATAGCTTAGTGGAGTATTTGCCTGGGAAGAGCAAAGTCCCGAGTTTGATCCCTGGTACCACCACCAAAAAGGGGGGGGGGGCACAGGGAGATAGTTCAGTAGAATTATGCTTGCCTGGCAAGTATAAGATCCTGAGTTCAATCCCCGATACCACAAAAAAAAAAAAAAAAAAAAAAAAAAAAAATTACGTATTTGGTACAGGATCTTGCTACACAGGGTCAGATTCATAGTGATCCTCCTTCCCAGAGCTGGGATTATAGGCATGTGCCTAGCGTAGGACTGGCATGGCATGCAGTACCAGGGATCAAACCTGGGTCCTTGCACTTGACAGGCAGGTGCTTAGACCACAGAGCTATTTCTTCGGCCCTCTGCTGCCATCTTTAAACATAAGCCTTCCTTTACCTATAGAGAGCACTGCCTCAAACTGCTGACATCTTCCCTTTATCCAACACACCCAAGACAGCAGCCCTTGTTGCTTGGCTCTTCCAGGAAAGGAGGTTGAGGGATGGAGGGCAGAACGGGCTCAGGTGATCATTGAGGTTCAGGTGGCAGCCCCGTCACTCCTGGGCTGTGTGCCTGGGGTAAGGGTCTCAGACTCTCCAGCCTCATCTATCACTTACTCTGGAAAATGGGAATCACACTTTAGATGTCACCAGATCCCAAGAAGCCCAATCAAAGTAATGTGTATGATCTACCTGGCCAAGTATCCGGCTGCGGCAGCACCACATCAGACTACGCAGCTGGGCCCTGGCACCTGCAGTCATCTCACCTCCAAGCTCACAGGCTCAGTAAACAGATTCTCACAGCTCCCGCTGGCACATGCACCTTTGCCTACAGAGCTCAAGTTTCAGCTGCATAGCTGGGACTCAAAAAACTGCACATACGCCATGGCCTAAGTCAGCCCAATGGGTTCCCAAGAAGCCTTTCCCAGGCCTCACCCAGGTACCCAGGGTCTGAACAGGCAGAATCCAACGCCAACGGGGTGGCCATACAGACCAGGGAAGAGAGCTGGGACGCTCCAAGAGAGAATGCCACCAAAGGGAAAGCCTAAGGCAGTGGTGCTGAACCTACAGCATGCATATGACTTGCTTTTATGACAAAGGATGTTAATATAAGAGTTGTTTTTCCTAAACAAACCCCTCAGTATTCAGGTTCAATTGCAGTGCTGGCCTTTGCAATAAATAAGTGGGTTCTAGGTTGCAGTTGGGGCACCTACCTCTAGGAGGTTCACCATGACTTGCCTGAGGCACGTGCAGGGTGTACCTCAGGGTGTCCAGGCCCCGAAGTCCTTCTCCTGCTCTCTGTTCTGGCCAGCTGGACTGATCAGTGATCACTACAATGATGGTGACAGCCATAAACACCTGCCAAATCAAATAATAGGCCAGGCACTGTGCTATCCTTTGCATTTCTCCATTTAATCCTTGCGCATTTATTTGCAGGGAACACTGGGGACAGAGCCCAGTGTGGCGCTGTTACACTCCCTGCCCTTTTTAGTTTTTTGAAACAGGTCTCCCTAAATTGTCCAGGCTGCCCTCAAACGTGTGAGCCTCTTGTCTTGGCCTCCCAAGTGGCTGGGATTATGCCCAGCATAATGTAGGTGTAATTCTTACCCCATCTCATGAACAAGGCAACTTCTCAAGGCAAGTTTTAGGTGGTTTTCCCAAAGTCACATAGCTGGGAGACACAAGGTCTCTGTTCTGGGTGTCTGAGCCTGGGAGCAGCCCTTTCAGATCCCCCAAGGCCACTGATCACTGGAATTTCAACACAATGAGCCACACTCGGCCCAAGGACCTAGCAGTGCCCAGTGAGAATTCTAAGGACACAGAGGGAGCAACCAAAGGGCCCAGCCTCCCCCACTGTGGGCAGCTGAGAGACTGGGACAGATGGACACACGGACACGGACATGGGGATACACACACACACATACAGAGCCACACTGCATAAGGGGAAATCAGCCCAATACAAAATGGGCAAAATACTTCAACACATGCCACAGTCAGACAGGCAAACACAGCATCCATCTGAAAAACACCATCTGGGAAATGCAAATTGAAGCAGAATGAGTGCTATTATATATCTATCAGAATGGCTTAAACCACCTAACCAACTGACAGACAGTGCCAGGAACTGTACAGCACTGAGCCTGCACCACCTTAATTTGTGAAAGTTTAGAAATAATTTAAGAGATCAAAGGATGTACCATGAATGACACTTCAAATGTCCAGGGCCCTGGCTCCTGCTCCCTTACCAGAACTATCCCCTCATTCTCAGCCAAGTGACAGGTTCCAAAGCCTCCCCCACTGTGGGCAGTGTGTACTACAATCTCCTCACTCTTGGTGCCACCCTATGCATCACACTTAGCTGTTGCATCTCCCTAGGCACAGCTTAGCTCATGAGTTTTTCAGAACTTCCTAGTTTGGGGTGAACTTGGCATTCCATGGGGTGATGTTTCACTTATCAGGACAAGCTTCTGGCTTTTAGGGAGACAGACACAGAAGTCTAGAGCACCTGCTGCTCCACTGTCACCTGCCTGGGGGGTGCCCATCAGGTCTCCCCATGCCATGCTATCCTCTTCAAAGGAAGTCTCCAGCACACTCATAGAGTGAGGAGTTACGTCTTACCTCAAGGGAGGAGTTTCTATGTAAATGACTCCCCCCCCAAGGATTTGTCTAGTATCCCATTTATTTACTTAATTAAATAGATCAGGATGGACTTCAGAATGTTTATTTTGTAGTAGGGGATATGAATACATGTACGTGTAGAACACGTATCTAAGTATGTACTGCTATGTATACACATAGAAGTCAAATTACCTTGTTTTTTTAGCAATAACTGTTTTAGCACTGACAATTGGGAATTCTTCTGATGGTCCCCTCTCCGACATGTATTTATTTCAAACTTCAAAGACCTCTGTAGTCTCCTCCCAAGCACACTGAGAACCCCTCAAGGATCATGAGCGTCTGGCCATCCTCACATCACCCCAGGGGCAACCAGATTAAGCTGGAGCAGAGCTGAAGATAGGAACCAAGGGAGCAAGAGGAGGTCTTGCTTCTTGGTGTGGACAGCAGGTGCTTGTCATGTGCTGGAATGACCCCTTCATTCTCAGCCAAGTAAGGAAGCAAACAACCAAGCATCCACCCTAGGCAATAGGGCAACAGAGACAGGCAGAGAACCCCCAGGAACAATGGTCTCCATCTTGTACTCCACAATGACCTTGCTGGAAAGGCCAAGCATAAAGCAACTGTTAGGAGGCCAGCACTCTCACTGCTTTGTGTTGCAGCCACACCATGCAGCGCTGAAGGCAGTCCTGCCCTGGTAACAAGAACCAGCTATGAGCCACATTTCCTTTTCATGTACTCTGGTCTGCACTGAGTTTTTTTGTTTGTTTGTTTCTTTTCTGTATTACTTTTATCACAGACAGGAAATAAAGTTGGAAACACAATACCAAATGACTGCACTGAGGTTTGCTTGGGTCTCCTCTTCCATCCTTTTTTTTTTTTTTTTTTTTTTGGAACCGGGGATTGAACTCAGGCCCTTGCGCTTGCCAGGGAAGCGCTTATTCCACTGAGCCATCTCTCCGGCCCCTTCCTCTTCCATCCTGCAGGGGACAGGGCTTTGTCACAGAGAGCAAATGGACAAGCCCAACTCGGCACACCACACACTATCAACACCCCAGGATGACAATGAAGGAACCTAGATGGAAGCTGGATGTTATCACTAACATCCTCTCCATGCCACAGGCTAAAAGAATCCCCAACACAAGATGATCTGGGTGGGCCCTGGAACCATCTGGCCCATTATGGTGATCCAAAGAGGCAATGAAGTTTGTGAATGGTGTGAACCATGAGCCGAGAAGGGCCCACTGAAGCAATGGCTGTGAGGCATGATGGGACCACCCTGTTGGTGCTAGTGGTGAGCAGCATGGTCAGGTCCGAAGTCCCTGCCCTGCAAAGGCACAGACCTTCTGTCAGTGCTCAGTGCAGACACAGTGAGAACAGTAGTTGGAGAAAGGCACAGGCCTACATCCGGAGGCCTAGGACCAACCCAGTGTTGCCCCAAGGAAACTGAAAAGCTGAGGCACTTGATGGGGCCAGACCCAGCTTCCTTTTACTAAAGGACAAAGCCTGCATCTTTTCCTCCTGAGTAGATCTTAGGAATAAAATAGGACCCGAGAGAGCTGAAAGACATCTGGTGTACACTGCAAACTGAAGCCATGCTGGGACTCTGATGGTGGACATCTGGGGAGGCCCAGCTGTTCTTGGATGAGAACAATCATGGATGAGGAGATCCCCTGTCCCCTAGCATGTGCAGGACTGTGGGACAAGCCTAGGTGTGAGCCTAGAGCCAGCTGGGTACTTGCTAGGATGAGGTTTTTCTGGGACAGTCACACTTTGGTGTCACCTGGTCTTTTCCCCCAGTAAAAGTTACTTATTAAACATCTAGTTAGCATCTCTGGAGCCTCCACAGGCCACGCAGGCCACACACCTGAGGCTGCCCACTCACACTCTGGCTGGTCAGTGTATCCACCAATCAGTGCCCTGCCGGCTGGCTCTCTCCTCAGCACTTACCCACTCAGGCCGCTCACTGGGCTCCCCTGGCTGGTGGTCAGGATCAGCGGGGGGTGGGGCATAGTCCTTCACAGGTGTAGCAAATTCCACAGGGCCTGTGCCTGGCAGTGGCAGCTTCAGCAGAGGGTAGCTGTGGGAGGAAAGGCAAGAGGAGGGGTTGATCCACCAGAGGCAGGGTTCCCAGGGGCATGGAGCCCCCTCAGTTGCAGGAAAACATTGCCCGAGGCCACCACAACTGTCTCACAGGTTAGAATCACCAAGTGTCAGAGCTGGGGCTTGGATGTCATCTATATCCCAACTGTTAAAATTTATTTTAGCGACTAAAAGTGTACAATAAAGCCCAATTGATAAAAGTTTTCAGATTTCATAAATGCAAAGTGCTGAGAACAAAATTTAAAACCTCCTGTTGAGTTAGACATATAAATGATTTTTTTTTTTTTTTTTAATCCAGAGGGAGCAAGATTCAGATGTCTGGGAACTGCTCAAAAGGACAGTCAGATGTGATGGTACATGCCTATAATCCCAGAACTTAGGAGGCTGAGGCAGGAGGATCATCACTAGTTCAAAGCTAACCTGGGCTAACTTGTGAGTTCATGGCCAGCCTGAACTGCACAGTAAGACCCTGTCTCAAAAACAAAAAAAAAGAAAAATCTTTGGCTTCACACTGACAAGTTGGCAGACATGTGCCTTTAGTTTCAGGTCTTACTTTTATTTTCCTTTTTACAATTTTTATTTTTTCAAAATCATATTCATTTAATTAGAATTCTCAAAGTAGTAAGAGGTAGGCAATAAATATTTAAAGATTTAAAATTCCTGAATTTAGTTGAACTTATAACATCACATTTCCAAGAAAAATGAACCTTTTGCAAAAGAAATCTGAATAAAATCATACCTATATACACAAAAATGAAATTGTTCAAAACTTATTATAAAAAAATCATTAAAGCATGTAAATAAAAAAATTATGGAAGAACAAAATTAAATAGCATCTTATTCCACATTAGAAAGAAAAAAGAAAAAGAAAGACCAAGTGTGCAAGAAACTACACTAATTACAGTACTGAAAGAAAGGGGAAAAAAACAGATCTGTCCTCTGAATTTTTTATGATGTCTTATAGATAAATTGTTATTCAAAGATATAAATCTTAAAAAATTAAGACTAAGCAATACTGAGAAAATTAAATAGTAATTAATTAAAAATTAAATGTTTCTAAACAATTTGAACTAAGAAAAAGTTTTCATGATAGTAAAGAAGTACTAAGAATAAAACACAAAATACTGGAATGACAAATTAATGACCATCACTTCTGACAGTTTGGGGATAGGATATCACACGAAGTTCTAATGTGTTGTGGTCATGGATAATGACCATGACACTTACTGGTGGCCAGATATCACTTGTGGGACTGAGCTACAGCTATTTCCTTGAACACATATGGAATCATGACCCATAGGGTGCAAGAGAAGTTCATTTGTAGAGAAGTTCATAGAAATATTTTGCTGCTGTACACAAAAGAATAACTGAGACTACTACTGTATACTTCTTATTCTCCTGTGTTTGCGCTATTTGGTGGGTTCTTTCCATTCTCGTTCATGGAGTTGTGGTCATTTTGCTCCTTCTCTAGAACATCATTCAGTAATCTGTGTAGGCTTGGCTTTGTCATCATGAAATTCTTTAGTTGTTCTTTGTCATGGAAGTATTTTACTTCATTATACTTGAAAGATAGTTTTGCAGGGTATATCAGTTTGGGTTGGAATTTGCTTTCTTGCAAGGCTTGAAATACTTTGCTCTAAGCTCTTCTTGATTTGATGGTTTGTGAAGAGAAATCTACTGTTATTCTGATTGGTTTTTCTTTAAATGTGATGTTTCTTTCTTTAGCATCTTTTAGTATACTATTCCTGTGCTGAATTTCTGGGATCTTGAGTATTATATGTCTGGGAGTGGTTTTAATTCAGTTGATGTTATTTGGAGTTCTATATGCTTCAGTCATCTGAATGTCAAATTGTCTCCCCATATTTGGGAAGTTTTCTGCTATTACTTCTGCCCATATTCTTTTTATATTATTTGTATTGACTCCTTCTTATTGATGCTTATTAGTCTCACATTGTTCATCTTTGCATCGACAAGTCTTACCTTTTAAAAAAAATTTTACAAAATTTAGCAATAATTTTGTAACTTACAATACAGTGTACAGACATCAAGCACGTAGTGCAAGAGCTGCCACACACACTTGTGCGACCACTGCCTGGATCCCCCGGCAGAACCCTTCCAGACTCTTGAAGGAGGCCCTGCCTCCAGTTGGGGTTAGTGCTGCTAGTGTTTCTACTGCACCAATCTATTTTGTCTTTTTGATCTTTTGATGCCAGAGGCTAAAGCTGGGCCCTGTGCTCACTGAGCACGCACTCTCCTCCGAGCCACACCACTGGTCCCGGTTTTCCCTCTTCTTCAGCCACATAAATGAATCTTTAGCCACTGACTTGCACTCTTCCACAGGTGCCTTCACAAAGGTCCTCACTTGCCAGACTCCTCCATGCTGGCAGGTGTGACCATTTTCATAGCTCTGTGGAATCATTGCTACAGCTGTTAAGAATACAGCAACACTTATCATTTTCACACGTAGCCCCTGGTGGCCACCTGCACGTTCTACTGGGTGTATTCCAGGGATGATTTCTGAGTTATGCAGCACATAAATTTAGCATAACAGACATCACCAAAGCTTTTGGAGAGGTTATATAAGTTTATGGCCTCACCATTACCAGTGTGATAAAGGTTCCAGCTGCCTTGAAGAACTGCCACCTTTCACTACAGCCACACTCCTTCTGGAGGTAGCAGCATCTCTTTGTGGGGTTTCTTTTTTGTGATTAATTTATTTGGTACAAGGTCTCACTATGCAGCTTGGACATAGTGATCCTCTATCTCAGCTTCTCCAGTGCTGGGACTACAGGCATTTGCCACCACACTCAGTTTCCATGGTTGGCATGGAAACCCAGGTCCTTGTGCTTGCCAGTTAGGCACCTAGACTGCTGAGCTATCTTACCACCCTAGCCCATTTTCATTTTCTCAGTGCTGCAGACTGAACCCAGGTCTTTTGCAGCATGTGCTCTATTCCCTTAGCTTCATCCCCAGCTAAGATACATTTCTCTAAAAAGAGACAATACTGAAAATTCCTTATATGCTTTTTTATTGGCCAACTGAATAGTTAAATACCTCTTTAAGCCAGGGATATGGCTCAGCAGCACAAGCACCAGCCTGGCAAGCACAGGGTCCTGAGTTTGAGTCCAGATACCAAAAAAGAAAAAATTAATAAAATACCACAAGTCTGTGGCTGAAGCTTTATATATTTGGTACAGGGTCTCACTACACAGATCGGACTCAGTGATCTTCGTTTTCAGCCTCCCCAGAGCTAGGATTACAGGCGCCAGTCACCACACCAGACTTGGTCTGCAGCTCAGCACAGCCCCAGGGCAGGGCTGGCACAGCCTGTGGTACAGGAAATCAAACCCTGGTCCCTGCACTTGCCTAAGCAGGCACTTAGTCTGCTGTGCTATCTTGCTAGCCCTATTGTTGAAGTTTTAATCTGAAATAGTTATTACATTAGAACAGAACACAATATCCCATTGCCCTCATTAAAATAAAAGTTCATTTTTCTCTAGCTTCTCTCCATTTTCACCCATCTACATTCATAAACATTGTTTATTGAGTATGTATTATGTGTATGTATTGTGTGCTGAGCACTAGGAATACAATGCATACCACAGGAATGCCATGGTCTGTGAGCAGGAAGCTCCCCTTGAACAATAATAGAGCCTGATAAGCAGTGAGGATCACTCCAGCGTTTGCATGGTAATCAAAGGATACAGTGCCCTGTTTCTGTTCTACAATCTGCTCATGCTATGATCTGACTTCTTTTGGGGGAGGGCCTTGCTATTCATTCAGTTCAGGCTGGCCTTGAACTCATTATGTTGGCCCATGCTAGCCTCACTCTTATAGCAATCCTCCTTCCTCAGCCTCCTGAGTGTGGTCATGTTTTTAGGCTATGGATGTAGAAACTCATAAAGAGTAGTGTAACAGAAAACTCTTACATGACATTTAACATGTGCCAGGAGCTACATAAGCATTTTATGTGCATGACTATGTAAATACTTCCTAAGAACTAAGTGCTGTTAAGTCTGTGTTATAGGTGAGGCACAGAATCATTAAGTTACTGGCTGAAGGTCACTGAACCAGGTTTCCAACTCCAGCAGTCAGCTCTGCATTCTGTCCCTTGCAAACTGAACTGCAGACTGACACAGCATGAAGGCATTCTTGGTCACCAAAGGCACCAGACCTTGACATGTCTCCACAGCTCAAACCTGAATCTAGGATGTAGTCATCTGGTGTGGCCTGGCCTCCTCCCGTGGGGTATGTGCCCATCTGCTCTGAGCTAGAGCTGTGTACCAGCAACCCAGGGATTCTCTCCACAGCCACATTCTGCAAATATTTGAGCATCGACTCAGGGCTAGTCACTGTGCAAGGTCCAGGCTGAATGAGACAGGTCTCTGCTTAGAATATACACAGGGCAGGCACCCAGGAGGAGCAACAACTGGGGAGGAGGAAGACAGAATCCAAGGGGGAGGCCTTCAGGCAATGCCCAGCAAGCCAGAGCCTGGATGTCTGCCCACTGCACTCCAGGCTGTGCATTTCCCTGACCACTTCCACTTAGTCCAGCTCTGCGGCCCCCAATTTGTGCCTGTCTGGTCACTGCAGGCCCAGTCTCCTATCTGGTCAATTTTGCACAGGGTCAATCTGTCCTGAGCCTCCAGCACCTATCAGGCAGGACCTGTCCATCTGGTCTCCCCATGATCAGCCAGGTTGAGACTCAGCCTGCACATCTTGGTTTCTTCCAGAAACAGGTCTTTCCTTTCCTTGGTTCTAGGGTTGGAACTCTGGGTTGGTAGGAGGCCCTACCCCCAGGCCACAGAGATAGGTATCAGAAACATTACTCCCCCTTAGCTCCATGCTTCCTGTCAGGTGAGGAGACTGGAGCTGGCACTGCTCCCAGAAGGATGGCAGCAAAGGCTTACTGCTGAGGACTTAAACGGAGTTAACTGATGCTTTATTGAGTTCTCATGTGGACAGGCAGTACTGAGAACTGAACATAGGGCCTTTTTCTTTCACATCTTCAGCCTTTCTGCTATTCTACAAGATAGCAGAATAGCTATCTATTCTATGAGGAATAGATTCTGTGAGGAATCTTGCTAGGTTATCAAACTGCCCAGGCTAGACTTGAGCATGTATCCTCCTGGCTCAGCCTCCCAGACTGGTGGGATTTCAGGTTTGTATCACTGTCCCCAGGTGACTTCATACATGACTGCTTTGAAACTTGTCAAAGCTCCCTCTCGCCCCCTGCCTCCCACCAGGGTCTTGCTAGGTAGTTAGTTCAGGCTGTCCTCAAACTCAGTGATCCTCCTGTCAAATGCCAATATTATAGGTGTGTGCCACCATGCTGGACAGGTCAGTCAATGCATTCTACAGTGAAATTTTTGTACCTGTACCCATCATGTTTGGTTCTCAACACATAAATTAGAACTTGATGGCACTGACTGCCTCATGAGCAAAATGACCTGGCAACTCATGGTGCCTCCTGGAAACAATGAATGACTGTGCTAAAGACACAGCTGAGTTCTAAACTTGAGGCTTGAGTTTTCTTCCATGCATCCATTTACAGCTACTTCCCTTCAGTTTACACTGCATCCCACTTCTGCCCTCATTCCTCTGGATATTTCTTAATTTCCCCTTGAACTCAGTGACTGTTGATTTCCCTAACACTACATTGTTTCCATTCCACTGTGAACTTTTCCATTCCACTGTGAACTTTTATATGTATAAAATCAAGGAAGGTCTATGTGCCCCCTTCTTCCCTCATCCCTTCAGGCTCTGGGTTGGACAACATCCTGCTGCTAATGCTGGAGGCTGGTCTGCCGTGTGGCTTCTCCTCTGCTTCCTTCCCAACCTTGCCTGCTTGTTGCATCTTGCACTGAAAGTAGAGTACTGGAGCCCCCAACTCTAACTGCACTACTGTCAGAGCCAGGGAGATAGCTTAGCAGTATAAGCATCTGCCTGGCAGGTACAAGGTTCCAAATTCGATCTCAGATACAAACAAAAAACTACACAAATGTTCATGGGGTCTCTGTTGTTAATCATAGATGTTTGTAACTATTACATCTTCTAGTGAACCATTTCTCATTCTTTCCTCTTCTTCTCGGATTGAACCACGGAGTAGCTGTCTCATAACCTTTGTGACTTAAGTCTGTATTGTCTGATAAGATAGCTTTCCTTTAGGTTTTACATGAAATAATTTTCTAGTGTAGAGCTTTTTCCCTTGGTGATCTTAAACTATAATATTTATCTAAAGTATAGACAGCATGTATGTCATATTTTTAATCTGCCAATCTTAAAATATTATATTGCCTTTGTAGTGTAAGAAACTCTAAGAGTAAACAAAATCCAAAAGGTTCAATAAAAAATAAATAAATAGCCCCTGGCCTGCCATGCTGGCCCTGCCCCTGGGGCGCACTGAGACAGGCGACTGAGGCTTGGCATGATGGCACATACCTGTAATCCCAGAACTTTGGAGGCTGTAAATAGGAAGATCACTACGAGTCCGATCTAGTAGTGAGACTCTGAACACCCTGTAGACCCTGTCCTGAATACAAAATAACTAACAAAAGGTGTAATAAATATTGTGAAAGGGAAAGGAAACTGCTCAAAAGGAAAAAACAACTGGGATGAGGGAAGGAAGAAAAGAAAGAGAGAGGATAAACAGATAATCAACTGATCAATCACATAATTAGCCAAGTATTTATGTATTTACTACAGGGTCTATAGGGTCTCACAACATAGATTGGACTCATAATGATGCTATTTTCAGCCTCCCAAACTCTGGGATTACCGACACACACACCAAGCCCAGTCTCAGTCACCCCGGGGCAGGGCTGGCCCAGCATGCAGGGGCTTGAAAGCTGGCTGCTGCACTCTGCCTAAGCAGGTGCTTTAGGCTCCTGAGCTATCTGGCCAGCCTTTTTTTTCTCTTTTTTGTACCAGCAATCAAACTCAGGACTTAACACTTGCTAGGCAGGTGCTTATGCCACTGAGCTATCTCCCCAGCCCTTAATGCTTAATTAAAAAATTTGGGGGGGGGGCAAATTTTTCATCTGGATCTGAACAACTACTTTGAAGAATATATGCAATAACAACCATTGTTGATTTTCTTAAAAAAAAAAAAATCCTGCCAATCTTTCCTTTTAACAGAAGTGATCTGTTTCACTTAATAAGAATAGTAATAAAGGGTCTATTTTAGTTGTTTCCTGTACATCATTCTTTTTGATATCTCAATTCCTCCACTACTGCCTTTTTCATTGGTATTTGGTAATTTTTTTTCTTTTTTTGGTAGTGTGCCATTTTGACTCCATTTCTCTTCTGTATATATTTAAAATTGTTTTCTTGGTGACTATCTTAGAAATTGCAGTTGAATGCTTATAATTTATAGAGGGGCTCAACAGCCGATGTGATCAGGCAGAGGAAAGAAGGCATCAGCGAACCTGAGGGTAAGCAACTGAAGTCAGTGGCTGGAAGTCTCATCCAAACACTGCTCCCTGTCACTGCTGTCCTCACAGACTAAATGCTCATTGACACTGAGCTATCAATGAGCTTCATGCATTTGCCTTTTCAATCATGAAAGAAAACAGTCACAAATTAAACCAAAAATACTATCACACAGCTGCCTGTACCACCAGTGTTCTTTACTTTCTTGCAGTCTCTATTTGCCAGCCCAACTCCTTTCATTTTGGCCTGAAATTTGCTTTAAGGTTTCTTTTAGGGCAGGTCTACTGGTAAGAAGTTATCTGTCTGGAAGCATCTTCATTTCTCCTTAATTATTAAAGAGCAGTTTTGTCAATATGAAATTCTCAGCTGATGGGTCTTTTTCCTTGCAGACCACTGGGAAGGTCCAAATCATTCCCTGCCCTCTGGCTTCCGTGGTTTCGGGGAGGAATTGGTGATATGTCTTAATGAGACTCCCTTGTGCATGTGGAGAGGCTTCTCTCGCTGCTTTCAAAGTCCATACTCAGTCTGCAAGAATGTGAAGCTGTTTCCAGTCCACTGCAAGGCAAAGGCGGGCAGCACTTGCCTTCTCACAGAAGATAAGGCTACACCCAGCACAACCTGTTTCTCAAGATTTGCAACATTAGAACCATCTGTGAGTTTCCGGAGTCTGAAAGTTCCAACAGGAAGAGACAGAAAGGTGGCTCACTTCAGTGTCTTTTGGGGAAGTCCACAGGCCTCACACTGCTTCTCCAGTTTTGCCCTGAACCATACCCTACTCCTGGGTTTGTCTCAACTCCACCTTGCCTCAGAGGCTGTGAACCTTCGTATGGGACACACTTGCCCATCATTCTGGGTGACAGCTCATCTAGAGGCCAGGCCTCCCCTACTCCCCAAATTGTCCTAAAGCGTACCTCACTGCAGCTCCTATCACTCCCGAGGACCTTCAGACTGCCCTGCTCTATGATGATGGCCTCCTACCCACCTAGCATATGCCAGCCATGGGCACAGTCGCCTTCCACAATTACCCAGCTCCTTCCTCATTTCCTCTGCATTGCAGCCTGACGAACCATGCAAAGTTACATCCTCATTCTGAACGTGACACCAAGCTGCCTTGTGTCATCTTTTTAATTATTTGAAAACTTTACGAACCATGAATTTTTTAAAATTTTGTGCAGGGTCTCACTATGCGACTTGGACTCATAGTGATCCTGTTTACAGCCTCCCTATCACTAGAATTACAGGCACATGTCACTGTGCCCAGACTCAGTCACTGGCTCAGTGCACCTGGGGGCTGGGTTGGCATGGCATGTGGTGCCAGGGATCGAACTCTGGTCTCTGCACTTGCCTAAGCAAGTGCTTATTCTGCTGAGATATCTCGCCAGTCCTTCTGTGGTATTTCTCTTTATTTTTTTATTGAATTATTTTTAACCATAATTTTTTTATCGGTAAAAGAACACACCCAAAAGATTGTATATAAATGCAAAATGTGAGGGAGGGAATAATTACTATCCATGGCTACCAAATTCCAATCTCAAAGGAGAATCTGGAAGGAAAGTGTCAAGTAGTTCTAAGAAGTTAAAAACACTCTATTTACCATAGTCAGAAAAAAGACCACAAAGATTTTAAAGAAGTTGCCCAGGAATTTCCACCACTGACTTACATGACTCTTCTACAAACTTGCTTCTAGAACTAGACGCCAGCAGGCACAGCCTCATCTTACAGCACAGGGCAGAGGAAATGGCTGGCGCACACCTGAGACCTCCCTGAACCTGCTGCAGCTCTATGCACCTGCTGCTAACCCAAGCACTGCAACCCTGACTCCTTTCTCTCACACTCCACACCTGACCCTCAAAAACTCCTAAGCCCCACCTCCAAGATACATCCAGCATCAGCCAGGTCTCACCTCCTCTACAGTTTCTACCCACACTAACAACCAGAGTGAACCAGTCTGGCCAGTCGGCCCTTCCACCTGAAATCCTACTTCGTCCCCTATTCAGGTGAGGAAGTGAGGTCCAATTCTCTGTGGCTTGTGGGTCCACTACTACAGGGCCCTCCATGCTTGCTGTCATGAATGTGACCCTCACTAGTCACACTCTCCACCCCTGGCCACCCAAGACTCCCTGGAGACTGCTCCGGTAGTGGTCTGCATTTCAACTCAGCACTTGCCCCTCTTCACCTGAGAATGCTCTAGGAGCAGCCACTGTATCAGGCATTAATGGTGGAGAAGAAGGCCTCCACTGCTGGCTGTTGCACTGACCTACAGGCAACCCCCTGGACCAAATCCAGCCACAGCCTATCTTCCTTATTCTGCTTCTGGTAGTGGAGAGTGGACCCAAGGCTTTGTGCATGCTAAACATACAACGACCCCTAAACTATACCCTCGGTCATGGACTATTTTTGTGTAGCCTATGAGCTAAGAATACTTTTCATGTTTTAAAAGATTCACATAAAAAATAAAAACAAAGAATACCTGGCAGTCCTATGGCCCACAGTACTATATGGTCCCTATGGAAAGGGTCTACAGAGCTCAGCTCCCCCACTCAAGGGTGCACTACAAGTCATCCTGCACTTCCTATGCTCCTGGGAGGCAACTTTCAGTTGCTTGGAGAGTTCTCCACCTCACTCCACTCTACATGAGTTACCGGAGCTCAAATCCTCCCTCCAAGGAAGCCCAAACTAAAACCTGAGTTTTCTAAGTGACATTGGCAGGACAACAACTCGCCTCCCACACAAGTCTGGGTCTCCACCACCAGCTCCCTCCCATGTATCAGGACCTGGCCTTCCCCTTCTAGCTCAGGTGCTGCATCACTGCTGGAGGAGCTGCAGGCTATACTCCTCAGTACAAGAGCAGGGTGGGATAGGTGATAAATGTGTTCAATTGCTGTGCTCCCAGACACAGCATAACTGGCAGACATCCTGACTTTTCACCTGCAGCCATCCAGGTACAGTTTTTTGCCTTTGATGGTACTTTTCCTCAAGCTTTTCAACAAGCAGCTTTGTGCTCTCACATTGCACTGGGTCCCATACACTGCAGACATGCTGGTTTTGCCCTCTTCTCATCCTTTACATTATCACTGATGGGAAGCTCAGGAGTTGAGATGTAATGTGTTGCATGAGATACCCCACCAGGGAGACACCCAGAGGAAGAGACGCCTGCTCTCCCTCCTTCACCTGAGAATGCTCTAGGAGGACAGCAATATAGGAGGCAGGGAAGTGAAGAGCTATTCTTGTATTTTTCCCTCTGTCTGAGGACAGTGTGGGTGATAAAAGAGTCTTTAATCTCTGCCAGGCCTTTGAGGATGTTCTGGGCTTGTTTGTGAGGGCGAGGGTAGCATCTATTTGGGAAGAAGCTTTGGCCTGAAAATCTACAGGTCAGTGCCATGCAACAGCTGCAGGGGTCAGGCTACTTGGCCCACCCTAAGACTAGGACTAAGGACAGAGATCAAGGGACCTGGGAATTCCCATGTGCCATCCAGCCTGGCTCACCATAGCACCAGAAGGCTGGGGAAATAGCTCAGTAGAATAAGTGCTTGCTTGGCAAGCACACACTCCTGAGTTCAATCCCTGGTACTGAAAAAACAAATAAATATTCAAACAGACAAACTGCCAAACCATAGCACAGGAAAGAGGGCTTCATAATTCTGATTTCTTTCTTGGTCCTGGAAAGAACACTTAGGTGCATCTACAGAGTAGCCACATAGGCAGAGCAAAGAGAATCTATGTGTGACCCTGAAGTGGCCACAGTGCTGGTGAACCTGAGATAGGATGAACAAGAGGAAGAGGCACCAAAAAGACAAAAAGAAAAAAAAAAGCCAGACATGGTGGTGCAGGCTGTCATCCCAGCACTCAGGAGGCTAAGGTTAGACTGCTGCAAGTTTGAGGCCAATCTGGGCTACAAAGTAAGTTCAAGACCAGCCTGAACCATACAGTGAAACTCTGTCTCAAAAAAAATCAAAAACTAAAAAAAAGAGGAAGCCACAGCCATGACAGAGACATCCGGCCTCAAGGAAGGCAGCACTGTGGGGGAGGGCCTGGACCTGTTCTCCCTCAAACCTGGAGGGTTATCATTTCCTAGGAGGCCCACCTGCCTGCTGCCTTTCTTTACAGAGCATAGCCTGGGGAAGTACAGGGGTGGCCTGGACAGGGGGCATCCAGATGCTCTTCCTCCTCCCCACAGTGCCCACCACTTGCCAAGTCAGGCCCACAGCAACAGGACCCTGTACCAGGTCACACTGTGGGGCCAGTGGCCAACCCTCTAGCAAATGCAAACTGACACTTCTTGCCACAGCTCCTATTTGCTCTGTGTTTCATCAGATTTTCCCAAAGGAAAGAGCAGGCACTGTACCCACAGGGGCCAGGGAGGAAGAAAGCTAGCATCCAGCTCAGTAGTGAGGCTACTTCAAGTGGTGTCCTTAGCACTCAGTCCATCTGCCCTCTACCCACACACACAATGTTCCACCCTGTGCTGCCTGAGGGGTCTGACTCCCATTGACACACTTCCCAACTGCTACACACTCACCCACTGCATCAGTACTCATCTTTCTGCCTGGGGGAAAAGGCACACTCCTACCGTGTTAAAGGAGTCCCTCTAGCTCCTCTGATTTCCTGGAGTAGCCCCAGGTTTGAGGGGTGTCTCAGCAGCTCAGGCACTGGGTCTATAGAGGGATAAAGTGCTGTGATCCTTTGGGTTCAAGCCAACAATGTTCTCATCTCAGAAACAATAAAAGGTAAGCAATTAAGTCTAACAGAACTACTAAAGCTGTCTAGTATTCATATTATATTTCCTCTAAACAAGTTGAGGCTTTGGCAAAAGGAGGAACTGCTCCCAGGATGCACGATGGCAGCAAGGCTGTGTCCCCAGGTCCAGCCTCTCTGGTCTCCTGGCTAGTAAGTCCCAGAATCTGTTGGGTCTCTGATACAACTTCATGACCCTTTCACAACATCAAGAGGCCACTTGCTATTCCAGTGCTTGGCTCAGGGCCCTGGCTCTCCCTCTGCACCACGGCAGGCAAGTCTGCCATGCCCCTCATCCAAGACACTGAGCTGGGACCACAGCTGCTGAAGGGAGGGCAAATATCTCTGCCTGGCTACATGGCCACTCTATGCTCCCTCCTCAGCTGCTGCTGGGTGGAACCACTTGACCTGGAAGCCTTTGTTCTCTGGCCTCCCTGGTGTGTTCCTGCCACCACACCTGGAACCCTCTTCAGGCTTCCTATGATGCAACTCCTCAGTATTCCTCAAAGATGTCTCTACCACCACCTCAGACAGAGAGGGGACAGACTTGGGCTGATCATGGGGACTTTCGAGTTTAGCTCTTACTTCTCACTGGCCCTAGCAGGCAAGTCATCTTTCAGAGAACTTTCAAAGAAAAACAATCCTGGGCTGGGGAAATGGCTCAGTAGAATAAGCACTTTCCTGGCAAGTGCAAGGGTCTCAGTTCAATCCCTGGTTCCGCCAAAAAAAAGAAAAACAATCCTTGCTAGATGAAAGCACCCAGGCCAAACAGCATGCAGGGCCACCACACTGGCAGAGAGTAAGGCCAATCTCCCTCCTCCCCAAAAGCCCAGCCTGAGTCTCACTATCCCCTCTCTCAGGACTGACAGGTGGGTATCCACCTGGTTCAGCTGCATTTGGGTTGTACTGGAGTTATACCTTGTCATTACACACCTGCCTATCCCAACCCATCCCATTCTGACCTCCCTCATGTCAGAGAAGTGTCCTCCCCCCTTGGGACCTTGGCTCTCATAGTTTTCAGAGCACGGGCCCTCAAGTTGGTACCGAGGACAGTCTATTTTGAAACAGGTCTGTGATATAAAATTACCCACTCAAAGATAAGACCCAGCTGCACTCACACAGCTGCCACATACACCCTTCCTCTGGTAGGGCACCTGGTCCTAGCCAACTCTGCCTAGCCCCAGAGGGCAAATGGCAAAGACCTGCTCCCCCCGTTCCCCCCTAGCCAGGGCCATCTTGGTAAAGAGTAACAGCCACATCGGCTTAATCCCTTCGGCAGAAGGCACTACAGGCAACAATGTCACAGCACCACCAGGAACTGCTGCTAGGCTCTGGCCCTAGTATAAACTGCTTAATCATCACAGCGGTCATCTAATGTGGCCGAAGCCCTTAAAACAAAAGCCCATCTTCCCAAGACCACCTCCCACCTTCTTCTCCAACTCAGCCCAGGGTGCAGTTTCCTTTCACCCTTCCCACTGTCTTACAGAAGACCCCCAGTCGGCTCCCTCAGGTGTATCTAAACATCCCCCTCAAACTCCACCCCTGGCAAAAGGCCATAAAAGCCTCAGCCTCCCTTTGATGAGAATTCCTCATCTTCCCCACATTCTCTCCATGTCTTCAATGATAATAAAGCCCCTTTTCCCTTTTTACTTCTGCCTGTTTCTCTGCTGTGCCCAGCACCTGAAAAAAACCTATCACTACAGATATGAGAACACAAGAGGAAACACTTTCTGATGGGAGAGGTGGCACAGCTTCAGAGAAATTTTCAAGAAAGATAGCTTAGTGCTTGCAGCGTGCAGTCCCTGGGCTTGGGAACTTGTCACAGAAGAAACATCCTAGGCCCACCCTGGACTGGATGCGCCAGAATTCTGCAATGTGGCTGAACTTTCCCTCCAGGTCACTCTGATGCTTGCTTAGGTCTGGAACTGCTGCCTTGGCCTAGAGGCCAGGCTGAGCAAGGTGTGACTGAAAGAGAGGTCATTAACTCAGAGGAACAACAGTGCAAAATGGAAAGCGGGGTCCCAAAGCAGCCCAATCCATCACTTACAGTCTGTAACTCTAAGTGTTTTCTCCTGTGCATCAGAAGTGAGCAAAGTTTAAGCATTGATCCTAACATCCTGAACCAGAAGGAGGAGAGGCAGTGACAGGCTCAGGGTCTGAGGCCTCACCTTCTGCAAAACAGGAGCATTACCCAGCCATGTGCTGATCTGAGGACTGCGGGTCACTGCCCGAAGCACCAACTTGGCACCAGGAGAAGAACTCTGCGAGACAGATTCACCTTTCTGGCTGCACACAAGGGAGGAGCTAGGTTGTTTACTACAGAAAGGGACAGCACTGGAAATGTCCACACAACATGCAGAGATACACAATGAATCTGGGAACCAGAATGTTCTCCAGAAAGAGGTGACAGGAGAGAGCTCTTCACATGCAACCCACAGAACCATCCGTACTATCTCATATCAGCGCTTTCATTGTCTTTGGGCTTCTAAGAGACACCACAAAAGGCAGGCATCAAGGCCACCAAGAGTTCTCATTACAGCCCTTGCCAGCACAGCAAACCCCAAACCAACAAGAAGCCAGGCAGAGGAGCCACACAACAGTAGTGAGTTGCTATGAAAGATGTGATTTTGGAAAAAAAAAAAAAAAAAAAAATTCTTGCCGGGCGTGGTGGCACAGGCCTGTAATCCCAGCACTTGGGAGGCTGAGGCAGGAGGACTGTTGTGAGTTCGAGACCAGCCTGAGCTACAAAGTGAGCTTAAGGCCAGCCTGAACTGCATAGTGAGACCCTGTCTCAAAAAAAGACAAAAAAAAAAAAAAAAAGAAAGATGTGATTTTGGGCTTAGCCTCCAAATGGTCTTCACCATGTAACACCTGCTTGCTTTTCACCATGTACTGAAAGGGAACTGTTACTGTTCCCAAGGAAAATGAAAAGGCTGCGCCTTTCTATTGTCTGTTTCTCCAAGTGCCTTTATGATGTGAACCAATTTGGGGAATCACCACACCAGGGCCAGCCTTGACTACTTTATTTCACTGGCTAAACACCCCAGGACTACAGCCTTCCAGTAAGCAGCTCCAGTAAGCCTAAGTCCCATTGCATGAAAGCACATGGAGTCCCACATGCTCCACCGAAGTTAGGGTCCCAAGACACTGCCCACCATGCCAGGGTGATCCAGGAACGCACCAGCAGGCTAAGATGCAGAGGCCTGTGAAGAGGACAATGGGGACAGGATAGGAGGCACAGAGCAGCCCGTGGCTGTAGAAGGCCTGAGAAATCTTCTCCCGCAGCCGTTCAGTCAGGGTCATCCTCAGCCGAAGTCACATTGCTGCCATCCCAGGAAGTGACCATGGATCAGCCTGGCGGGCGCTGGGCACCAACGACAAAGGACACCATCTGCAGGTATCTGGCTAGAAGAGATAAAAGCCATTAACAAAGAATTCTTGGTCTTGCACACTCTGGCTGCTGGAGGAGGGGCAGGAATAAGCCTCAGCACGCTCTCAGTATGCTCACATACAAGGGCTGATGAAAGGCAGCTTGACACCACATGTGAGCCCAGACACGCACATACATGTGATCACTTGTCAAGTGATAGTCTAACCAAAGAAGCCAAGAAGCCTCTCCTGCAGCACTTTTATAAACTCAGCTTCTTCAGAAGCCAGCATTTTTACAAAGGGATTGCTATGATTTGTGTCTAGTTGTTTTCTCAAAGCCTCATGCAATCATGAGGTGGCTTCTAGAGTTTGTGATTAATTAATGATCCAATGCTGGGACTCTGGTTGTGGATGCTGCATTCACCCTAGGGCAGATAACCTACATCACAACATAAGGAGGGGAGAGAGGCTTGCTAGCTGCCTCAGCTCCTGCCCCTCCATTTGCTCTTTGCTGTTCTCCACTGCCATGAACTGCTGCTCTCTGTCATGTGCTACTCTGCCTTGGATCCAGCCGAGTGTTTACTGAAACCTCCATTAACTGTGAGCTAAATACACCTTTCCTTCCTTAATTTTGGGTGTCAGGTATTTTGTCCCAGCAAAAAGAGAAAAGTAGCTGAGATTAGGCATCTTTCTCACAGAAAAGCTACACACACAACAGAATCACATTCAGCTGGTCTCTGACAAGCTGGATATGGTCTTCAGACACAGTCCTCTCTGCACAGACTGAGGGAAATCATGGGAAGAATCATTGAAAGAGATGGGCCCCAAAACACATTCATGTGATCTCTGAACATACTGTGGGTCAGCACTCAACATAAAAACTTCAGAAAGCTTAGCCCCCAAGAATAAGAGTCACTAGATAGAATTCCCTCTGGTGCAGTGTTAGGTTGCAGCTTCTGCTCCTGGTTCTGCAGTTGTCCTTAGACCATGAGGGAAGGGGCCTTGTCTGCCCCCACCTGCCCAACAACAGCCTTTTGAATAACAGCAGCCCATTGTGGCTCAGGGTGACCCATTCCCCACAGACTTGGTGGCAGTCAGGCCCCTCTCCCTTTACCACAGCACAGCAGCTGGGCCTCCCCCCAGACTCTGGCCTGTAAGCAGGCCTGGATGATACTGGTGGCACCTGTTTATGCCAAGGGCTTCCTGCTTGCAAGATCCCTGGGCTGTGCTGGCCCCAGTCCTCTCTCAAGACTGGCTCATCAACTTTCCTTTCCAGACTAAGTCTTCCTATATCCTTCTAATGAATCCCATTTCGCCATGCTAGCCAAAAGTTAGTTTCTGTTGCTGGAAACCAAAATATATAAAACCAACAAAACCCAACTGAAAACTACAGTAGAAGACCTATAGATCTAGAATTCTTTTACTAACTGAGCTTTCCAATCAAGTTGTTTCAGTCTATCTCTATTCCATGTTGCTGCTTCTTTGGTTTGTGCTACAGGGAACCTGCCCAGACATGTATCTTGGCTTGATTATCCTCCTTGATGAAAACTCAGGCTGAGAAATGACTCCAAAGTGTCAAGACCAGAACTAAGAAGCAAAAGAAGTCAGTCATGACTAATTCACAAACAAAAGAATATGTCTCCTTCTTTCTACCTTTATAGAAGCACCAGCTGGAAGTATACATGCCATGTTCATCTGGGAACCTCCTACAGAATACAAAGATCTGTGGATCCATTCAATGGACAAAGAGTAGAGCAGACAGCAGGTGACAACTGCTGGTCAGAGCAGCAGAAGCACTCACAACAGCTCCGCTAGTCACAGGGCTCATCAGGACCACCACAAGAAGAAGAGGCCTCGAGCCAAAGGCCCACTACTGTGCTCAGTATGGAACTTCCTGTTCCTATAAGTGCCATCCTCCCTCTTAGCTCCCCAGGGGACAATAAACACGCTGGAGCTGTGCATCTGGAGAGATACACTATCAGGACCCTGTGGACAGGCAACCAGGAACCAGCTCCAACTTCCTCCAAGCCTCACACATCTTCCCTTAAATGTTGCTCTACAGCATGGCCTACATAAATTCTGATCTTATGATCCCATCCCACACCCCAGACTTCTATACATATTGGTCACAAGGAGAGGGCCAGCCCAGCTCTTCACTTAGAACTGTTTGCAGGGAACCAAAGTTATCTAATCCATGTTCACCATATAGCCAACTTGTATGGCTGACTTCTGCCTGGTGCTTTTTTTTGTTTTTGTTTTTTTCCTTTTTGAGATAGGATCTCACTATGCATTTCAGGCTGGCCTTGAGTTCACTTTACTGTAGCCCAGGCTGGTCTCAAACTTACAGTGATCCTCCTGCCTCAGCGTCCTAAATGCTGGGATTATAGGACTGTGCCACTACACCCAGCTCTGCTGATTTTTAGCTATTGATTTTCATAGTACCTGGGAAATACATACAAATTCTGGTTCACTACAATCAAGTCAATCAGCCCTCCTACCTGAATCCAGCGAGAGGAGATACCAAGTCATCTCTGTTCCACAGTATAAATTTTAATGCAAAACTCCCTCAAAGCAAAATTTACCCAACCTGCATGAAAAAAACTTTTTCTTCTATTGTCCCACACTTATTGGTTGCTTCAGATCAAAATCTACAGCTTTGTTTCCTGAATGTCTTGTCCTAGAAGCTTAACTGGATCAATTACATAAAAACTTAAGCAATCCTGCCTTGGCTATTGCGGAAGAACCCACTATAAGCAAAAACAAAGGAGCTTCTTATCAGAAACCCAAATTACAGTGGTAGAAGCAAGGAACAAACACTGCTAGACAGGGACAGAAGAACAGCCCTGAGGAAGCCCACAAGAGCCCAAGTCAAGCCACACTGAAGAGGTGCTTGAGGTGATGGGTGGGAGGTAGGGAGTGAGTGTAAGCCCCTTTGAGAAGGCAGACACAGTCCATCTTGTCCCAGGCCAGGTCAGGATGCCCAGATCCCTCAACTCATCCTCATCCCAAATAGAGGGCAAATGTAGGAATCTGGGGAAATCCATACACACACACACACACACACACACACACACACACACACACACACACACACAATCTATCTATCCATCTATCTATCTATCTATCTATCTATCTATCTATCTATTAATTACAGAAGAAAAAAAGATGATGGCCCAGTGTGCCTATATTCACCAAATTCTCAGGAATTACATAGCTCTTTTCAACCAACTCACACATAAGAATGAATGAAGAGCTCCTGGGAGAAGACTTTCCTAACTGTTTAGGTTCTGTGTGTGTTGTTCAATTCCTAGCAAGGAAGGAAGGGAGGGAGGAAGGGTGAGAGAGAGGAGCGGAGGGGAGCAGAGGGAATGAATCAACCAAAAAAAACAAAGGTGCTAAAAGCCTAAAGGAGGTAAAGAATATAGGTGAGGGATGGAGAGGTACAAAAAATATATATACCTCCAGGTATAGTGCCAGATGTGGTAGCAGTCTGGGACACTGAAACACAATTGCCAATTGCAAGTTTGAGCCCAGCCTGAGCACTGTAGTGAGACCCCAACTCATAATTTATTTATTTATCTTTTTCTTGAAGGGCCTGGGATACAGTTCCATGCAAAGGCCCAGGTTCAGTTCCTAATACAAAAGCGAGGAGACGGGGACACACACACCAACAGCAGGCTCTATTCCAAGGGTCAGTTCCTGAAAATCCTAAACATTACCAGAACCTTGGGCCTATCATGCTTGTTCTGAGCACACAGTTTACTGAGCGTCTCATTTCTCTGAACAATGCTTAGAGGTGCACTTGCTCATGGGGGTCTCCTAAGTGGTCTGAGAAACTGCCAGAATATCCTGCAGTGTCCACACCATTTCATACTCCCATTGGCAGCACAGGAGAGATCTGAAGTCTTCACATTCTCAGCAGTACCTCACAGGGTCATTTAAAAACAAGTTTAGCTGTGTTAATTGGTATGCACTGATATTTTAAAAAATTGTTTATTTATTTATTATTTGGTACAGGGTCTCACTATGCAGCTCAGACTCATAGTGATCCTGCTGTCTCAGCCTCCCCAGCACTGGGATTACAGGTGTGCACCACCATCCTCATTTTTTTCAGTGGTTGGTACCATGTGCCCAGGGTTCTGGTACAACATGCAGCAACAGGGATTGAACCTGGGTCCTTGTGCTTGCCAGGCAGGCCCCTAGACCACAGAGCTATCTCCTCAGCCCTAGGTTCCATTTTCTCACCTCTGGATAAGTAGTTAGTTGTTCCAGCACTGTTCGCTGAAAAGGATATCCTTCCTTCATTGACTTGCCTTAGCACATCAGTCAAAAAAGCAGTAAGCAGGCTAATGAGATAGCTCAGTGGACTAAGCACCTGGCAAGCGCAGGGACTGGGGTTCAATCTCTGGCACCACATGCCATGCCAGGCCGATAATCCCAGCTCTGGGGAGGCTGAAAACAAGAGGATCACTACAAGTCTGAACTGTACAGTGAGACCCTGTATCAAATACATTAAAAAAAAAAAAAGTTAAAAATAGCAGTAAGCTAGGTGTGATAGCAGACCCTTGTAACTCCATTTCTCAGAGAAGCCGAGACAGGAGCATCACCATGAATTTCAAGCCAGCCTGGGCTACACAGTGAGTTCAAGGTCAGCCTGAACTACATTAAGACCCTGTCTCAAAATAAACAAAACAAAAGCCAAAATGGACTCCATATTTTCTACAGACATGTCATCTGCAAACAGGAACATGTCTTTCCTTCCATAATTTCTTTAAATCTTTTTCTGTAATGTTCTTCCTCAGCCCCAGGCAGCACGAAGAACAAGCCTCTTGTTCTGTGGGTCCCTGAAGGTCTGGGCTGTCTGCACAGTCACTGCAGAGTAGAGCTGGGAGTTCAAAAGCACTTCACTTTGTTGACTTCCTTCCTACGATCTTTCTAATACTTTGCAGCTCCCAAGGGCTCATCTCCTGGTCTCTGGGACAAAAACCCAGGAGTTTAATTTCCTGGCTCTGCTGAGCACTTCCAGCCACTGCAGTTGCTTCCAGCAAGTGATAAAAGAAAAGATTGAGAAAAGGGTGAATTTCTGGGGTAGGGGACTGAAGGTACAGAGCACATGCCTGGTGTTCAGGAGGCCTGTGTCTAACACCCAACCAGGAAAAGAAAAGGAGAAGGGAAAGGGCATGGGAATGGGAAAGGGAAGGAGAAAAGAAGGGGAAGGGAGAGGAAAGGGCAAGGGAAGGAAGGGAAGAGAGCCTCAGGCATGGTGTGGCCCTATGATTGATCTTGATGATCCATGGATCAACAGCTAGCACCAAGGAAGGGACACAGAACCCTTCCGTGCCCTGGCAACTGCAGTCCCACAGCAGGCTCCTCTCCCACTCCTGTATTTTCTTTCTCTTTTTCTTTTTTTTGCGGAACCGAGATTGAACTCAGGCCCTTGCACTTGCTAGGGAAGCACTTATTTTACTGAGCCATCTCCCCAGCCCCCCACTCCTGTTTTTTCTGCTGACTACTGTATTGAAAATTACTATTCCTGCACATCAACAGAGCTGCTCAGAGGCTAGAGCAAGAGAAAAGGGAAACAATGAAGGAGTACACATTGAACAAGAGTCCTCCCTCACACCCTGCTCTAACCCACAGGGACCCTCTTCCTGCCTTCACCCACAAGAATGTATTTGCCTGTCTGCACCCAGTGACTCTGAACAGAAAGATAAAAAGAGATGCAGGGATTACGCGCCAGTGCAGTGAGTGCCTGGCATGCCTGAATCCCTGGGTTCAATCTCCAAGACAGCATTGAACAGACAAAAATAGTGCTCACACTTATCTTTTTTTTTTTATTTTTTTTTGGTGGAACTGGGGATTGAACTCAGGCCCTTGTGCTTGCCAGGCAAGTGCTTATTCTACTGAGCCATCTCCTCAGCCCAGTGATTTTTTTTTTTTTTTTTTTTTTTTTATGTGCACACTTATCTATTGAAATAATAATGAAAAAAAAAAGGGAGACTGGAAAAAGAGAATGAAGATTCTGGTATTTTTATAAAGTTCTTTATGTAATTTTTTTCCTTTCTCACTCTCTCTCTTTTTCCCCCCTAGTTTTAAGGTAGGGTCTCACTGTGCAGCCCAGGCTAGCCCAGAACTCATAGTGATCCACCTGCCTCAGCCTCTCAGGTGCTGGGATTACAGAAACGTGGCATCATGCCTGGTTCTATGTGATATTTTAGAAAAATATTTAAAGGTATAAACATATATAATATCACAATATTGCTAAATTTTAAAAACCATAAATTACAAAATAATAACAGGATTGATTCCCATGTAGCAGAATTATTTTTGTTTTTCTTATTGGTATTTATTTTTCCATTTATACATTTGGTACAGATTCTCACTACACAGCTTGGACTCACAGTGATCCTCCTGTTTTCAGTCTCCCCAGTGCTGGGATTACAGGCTTGCACCACTGCACCCAGACTTGGTTGCCCACTCAGTGTGCCCTGGTGGTGGGGCTGGCAAGGCATGATTACTGGTATTTTTCCCCAAAGTAATTTTAAAAAAAATTTTGAGAGGGCCAGCCAAATAGCTCAAAGGATTAAAGTGCTTGCTTGACACAGAGACCAGGGTTCAATCCCTAGTGTGCCATGCTGGCCCTGCCCCAGAGGTGCACTGAGACAGAAATTGAGACTGGGCATTGTGGCATGCCTGTAATAGTAGAATCACTATGAGTCTGATCTGTGTAGTAAGACCCTGTAGGCCCTGTACTAAAATATAAAAAAAATTAAGGCAGGATTTTACTATGCAGCCCAGACTGGCCTCAAGCTTATGACAATCTTCCTGCATCAGTCTCCTGAGTTCTGGGATTACAGGTGTGCACCACCATGTCCAGCTACCCCAAAGGAATTTTATACAAATAGAAATAGTAAGTAGTAGAGTCACAATAACAATAGCTACAGTAACTGAGGCCACCATTTAGTAAGTGATCACTTAGCACCAAACTTTAAACTTCACATATATTTCCTCTTATTTCATCTTTATAACTTAGGTCAAAAGAGAACTAAGGTTAAAAAAAAAAATACTGCCACTACATTATAGCATTGAAAAGGAACAAAACTAGTATCTTACCAGGTGTAGTAGCACTCAGGAGGCTGAGGCAGGAGGGCTGAGAGCTGCAGGCCAACCTGAGCTACACAGCAAGTTCAAGGCCAGCCCAGACTACACATTAAGACCCATCTCAAAAAATTTAAAAAAAAAAAATTCTTGGTAGAATACAAGGGAAGAATTTTAAACATTTTTCTCTTTCTACAATTATGTGTTGCTTTTCCTATGGAATATTATTTTGCAGATCAGTAAAATCTTTCCACGGACCACATTTGAGCTCAGTAGGAAATGCAAGAATTCCTGTATACTACCCGCATTCCCTCTTGGAATATGCATCTGCCAAGCACTAGGATGGGCACAAAGGAGACCAAGAACCCAGGCCCCTAAGCACCTGAGTTCCACACTGAGCAGACAGAAGACATGCTTCCACCACCAAGAGGATGCATAAAGATACCCAACCCTTGAAAGAGAGGGATATGAAAAGAAATAAGCAAAAGCAATGATAAGTCACAGTCAGAAAATACCTCCACCTGGCTGTCACATGCTTGCAACCCTAGCACTTGGAAGACTGAGACAGAAGGAGCTCTGTGAATTTGAGGCCAGTCTGGGCTACAGAGTAAGTTTAAAGCCAGCCTGTGCTGTATAGCAAGACCTTGTCTCAGAAACAAAAACAAAAACAAAAACAAAAAAGAGACAACAGCCAGGTGTGGTGGTACATGCTTGTGAGAGGCTGAGCAGAATTAGAAGTTCAAGATCAGCCCAAGTGACACAGTACTCTTATGGCCAGCCTGAAGCAGATAACTCATAACCTCTTGATGAAGAAACAGACCTTAACATACAAGGTTGGGACTTACTAAACCTCAAAGAAATGTTCCTCTTATCTTGCTATTCCCTTGCAGACCTTGCCAATTCCCCTCATTCTAAATACTATTTATTTTCATTTGGGTATCTGACCCTCGGCACTCCATACCACAAATTCATCACCTATGGCAGCATGGTGCTGAAACCATGTGTGGGCCCACTGTGGGTATTTCAGCTATAAAATCACTTGTGCTCTCCTGGCAAAGCTCACATGCTGCAGGACCCAGGCAGCACAATTAACAAGGTCTCTGGAAAGAATGGTGTTGGACTTAGAGAATTCTGTGACCAGCAGAGGGACCAAAATAGTAATAAGTATTCAAAGGTTTATGCCAATACACAGTAGCTATGCAACTCGGTCAGCTCAGGGTGTGCTTCCTCTCTAAAAGCATCCACACTCACAAGAAACCTGCTCTTTTGCCAAAGTGTGGATCCGAGTGTGAAGGCCTGGCCCCAGGTGATATCCTGGGGGGCCTGCCAGTCCCTGGGCTGTGCCCTTGAGGAGGTTCTGGAAGCCTCACCCATTCTATCATCTGTGGTTCTCTGGTCACAGAGAGGTGATAAATGTCCAACACATCCCCACCATGACTTGTTGCCTGCCACAGCCCTATAGCAACAGGGACCTATGACACTGAAAACAAAAAAAATTAAAACCTTCATTATGAGATGATCTCCTGGATCCTCTATTCCAGTGCAGAGAGTTGACTACATGCTAAGTAAAGACCTTGACAGCTTCTCATCTAGCAGTGTTGTCATACTCACTGTCCTTGTACAAAAAGAACCTCTTCTGGAGAATTTTCAGCCCCATCCCAACCTTTTTCTATCTTGCTCAAGAGTCTCAGAACACTGGCCACCAACCACCTCCAACCTTCAGCATGCTGTTGGAAAACAATAACTTAGGAAGCAACATCATGTTACTGAACCCACTTCTTGTGTACATCACAAATGCCCTAATTCCCTTCAGAGAAACCCCAGTATCACCTGCACCAGGATGCAAGGCACTCGGATCTCCACCTCCACCCTGTGCTCACACTTCCCACCTTGCTCCTTATCCAGTCTTCTTGAAAGAAGAAACCTGGGGCTCATTCTGGATTCCTGCCCCTTGCTGCCCCCAATGCAGCTGTATATCCTCCACCCCCTTGCCACTGCCCCGCCCGAGCCTCAACCTTATGATCTGATGGCCTGCCAAGCCTTTTGCTGCTTGTCTTCCTCCCTCTCAGGTCTGCCTGCCTCGAGATCACTGTGGATGGATTCTACAATGTGAGTGGGCTACATCCCTCTGCACTGAGCATGAAGCCCAAATCCCATGCCTAGCCTCATGGACTCTGCACAGCCTGCCCCATTCTCCCCAGATTC